>JASFDH010000994.1:0-17725 GCA_036937195.1 Nidularia pulvinata
CTAACAAACACTAAACACTGTCAACAAATGTTAAAAACATATTATAGAGTGAGGAGCACCTGATGAATGCACTCATTTCAGGAATGAGTGGACATAGCTGGTCCCTTTAATAAGTAGTACACTTTGTCAGAGCTATGAAACATTGTTAACAAATGTTGAAATATATTGGATACTGAGAAGCACTTGAGAAGTGCACTTGTAGGGTTAGGGTTAGGGGGGGAGTTAGGGTGGGAGTGCACACAATGTGCAAAGCAAGCTGTGGGCATTGGAATGGTGACCAGTGGGTGAGGGCATAAAGCAAAACTGGCCAACAGGAGTGGATAATTAATCACTCTGCCTGTTTTGCTATTTAAGCTCTTCAGGACCTGTTTCAAACTCAGACAAACAATAATGTCCACAGACGTGTGAGTAAGACATGACAATGAATGACTCACATTACATTGTTCTATCAGCAACAATAGAAGTGTAGGGTTAGGGTAGGAGCAAACCACGAGCTGAAGGCAAGCAATGAACGACTACTAGGACGAGGTAGCAGGAATGCAAAGATCTCCTGCCCAGTAGGGAAGAAGAGAGCTTTTGGTGTGTTGACCTCATCAGTGCATCCTGCAGGCCTTTATACATGGCCAGTGTTTATGCATATTTGACAGAATTAATTATCATATTGTACTGCACAAGCTTTAGCCAGGACTGACTGCACAGCAAGTTCTTGCACAAGCTCCGGCACATTGGCCTCAGCATCGTTTGATCACAAGGTGAGTTAGAATGACATAGACATCATCAACACAGCTATGCCTCTCGAATATCCATTGTTTCACTGAAACAATGGCGAGTAAATGTTGCATAACATGAAAACCTCGGCAGTTATGCTGAGGATAAACCAAGGATAAACTTGGTAAACACCACTATAAGTGTCACAGGGTTAGGATGGGCAGCAATCTCCGAGTGGAGCAAGGAGGTTGTGTTTGATATGATAGCAGTGGTAAAGCAAGGGGCAGAAACAGTCAACAGGAGTTGATGCTGAATTGACTCCATCCTGTTTTGCCCTTTATAGAGCTCATCAGGACCATTGTTTCTGTAAAAGGCAGACAATAAGTCTGCTGCCATGTGAAGGAACCAGAGTAGCGGTTCTTCATCATTTACATTGTTCTATCAGCAACAATGGAAGCATTAGCTTCCATTCTCATGCTGTCTTGTCATCCATGAGATGACATTGTTATGACAGATGCAATGTCAATGGACTCTCACACCCAAGTAGTGGTGCTTGGTGTGGGTAAATAGCTAAGACAGTAAATGATTGCTGTGATCTATAATTAATACTTCTGATGGAAGGTTCTATTTCTAGAAGAGCGCAGCCCCTTCTAGACCATTCTATAAATAGAGCAGTCCAGAAGGGCCCAAAGTAAAAATAGATACTGTGCTATTAATACTAGACATAACCCTAATAGTATATGCTGTTAAAATTCAGGCTTGGAATGGATGCCAATGCCAGAGTCACAGCCATGATTCCCAACTTAAATTATCATAAAATATATATATATATATATATAAAAGGCCTGAATCATGACAACATAGCTAATAGGAAGCTGAGGATATTTTTGAAGGATAAGATATTCAGCTCCAACACCTCTAATAGAAGGATAACAACTACCAAATTATTGATTTTTGTTGCTGTATGAGATGTTAGCAGATCAATTGTTCACAAGTTGCAACTCTGAACTAACACAGAATGAAGTATGAGATAGGAACATTTTGCAAGTGAAACCCAGGTTGGTTACTGTTTCCACTGTAATGTAAACATGTAGCAATGATATCAAGCTTAGGCAGGGGAGTTGAAATGTTACAGGAGGAGATGGCATGGAACTGTTTATCGGGGAAGGTGTGACATTTGTCACATGATGCAGCAATTGGACAGTCAGTGGGCAGTCCAACTCGGCCCGCGATTGGACATTTGTTTGCCCACCGTGACAGTGTTTAAATTTAAACATTTTTAAGCACCGGTCAGATTTAAGCATATTTTAATATTCGTTAATTGGCCGAATTCTCACCGGATGTGCTTAAAAGCTGCTTAAAAGTGTTCTTATTTAAACAAAAATTAACGTGTCTGACGTTGTTTTTTGAATCAAATCTCATGAAATGTCACCCCAGCTGCAGCACCGGGGCCAATCGCATCTCATTCAAGCCCCACATATACAACACCGCCGCCGTGTTCAACTACGTCGACCTCAAATTCCCCACCGGCAACACAAAACCAGGTGCCAACTCCATCCTTGACCCGTCGTTCACTGTGTATCAGGCGTCAACGCCAAAGGTCGTTAATGTATATGCGAGGGAACATATATATGAGGTGCAGATGAGGAAGGGCTGCATTGGGATTTATATCACTGGAGATTTATATTTGCTTACTGCAGCGAATTTCTAAGTTGCAGTATTCATCGACAACCATCCGCGAGTATCATTGCTGAATACCAATCCTAATTCAACGTCTAGCTAATGCTAATAATTTATATTGTATTTATCACTCACCACGTCCTACCCCTCATCCCACAGCTCATCCAAAACCTCAAATGCCTCCCCTATAACGACCACCCAACCCTAATGCCGTGGATGCCGTGGCTTGAGAACGTAGCTAATGAGATAAAGCGACCGTACGTCTCCTACTCCCCCTTCTCATATTCCTTTGGATCACTAATTTATATCTCCTCGTACTGTGCTTCCCTTTCTGTCATGTTTTTGCATTTCCTCTTCCTTCCTTGTTTATCTCTCTTCGAATTCGCTCTACTCCTACGTACGACTCGGATAAAGGGAAACAGATCCGCACCGAGCAGACCATTCACCGGTCCGGGATACACGTCCTCCAATCAGGTGTCTATACTTCACTCGGTGCACTCCTCCCCTTTCCTTTGTCGTTTGGGGTTCGTTTCCTAATCACACCCACTACCTCTTTTCTGTGGTCATCGCAGTTTTATTCGTTAAATTTATATCTAATATATTGTACTCGACTCGACTCTAGTTGAATCCCTTTCGTCTGCTATTTGCCGTATATACAGACAGCAGCATTGATATCACACTGGAACAACCCAGCAACCGCTCAATCGCTATCACAGCAGTCCATCTGTATGCAAACTACATGCTATATCCACCCTTCCTTCCTTCCTTTTGTTAATTTCTAACTCCATTGGAATATAAGGCCGCAGGGCAGGCACAATATTCCAAGGTACGCATTCACTACTCTATCCTCCCATTCTCCCCTTTCTTTTCCACTTACCCATTGCAAATCGACTACAGACTTATCTGTAAGCAAAGCCCGTCCCCCTCGTAGTCATATATGTTGCGTGGACCGCTGGGCTCTACATCTGATTTAAGATCAGCATTTTGAATGTGATACAATTTCTGATCGAGACCTAGCATACCTATTTTGTTGGAAACACACTAGTTGTGGCCCGGATGGCTTGAAGAGAACGACGAACTCAAAAACTACCGCTGATAATCTGCTGGAGTACGGAAGTCACTGCTTTACTGGTGATATTATCTTCATTCTTCATTGCTTGCTGAATATCTCGTGTTTGCAGTGCACACTGTGATTGTTAATGTGAATGTATATTTGCCGGGAAAGTGTCAATTCAAGTCCTGGGCCCCCGTCATTTCATTTTTATATACGGCTCGAGATTCTAAAATCGAGTGGAATTGCAAAGTTATATTTTGATTGCAAGCTTTTTTTATTTTTACCTTGACCGCTTGTCCTAACTGCATGGAAAGGCAAGAGTGAGAAATGGTATAAAGGAAGATTTGACAAAGTATCTTCAGACATGAATGACACACGTCAGACAAGATATACATTCCGGCAAGCCATTCGAATCATACATGTTACTACATGTCTACAGAAAATTTGAGTAATGACAATACAGGAACATTTGTTTCAAAGCCCTGCTACAGATAACTCTTCTTCAATGTAGCACTCATTCGTATGATCATTATCCACAGGTACGTTCCGAGCGGCTGCGGTAACTGGTGTGATAGTATACGCGCCTTGAGGTGTCATTGATATCGTATATGTCTGCGTATCTCCTTTGATATCCACTGCAAGATTCTGTGTGATCAATACAGGAGACACGATCTGTCCTCTGATAATCTGCGTTTGCTTGTACTGGGATGTAATATAGGCACTCATGATGGGAGTGAACTGCGCGTCCACAGAATTCGTAGTTCTACATGAAAACTTCAGTTTAAAATTGTTCGTTAAAACAGAATTATAGGGTTACTGTTAAACTTGGATGAGCCTTGCAGCCAAACTCATCTCAATGAGACAATCACTACTTTGGGTCTTTATTACCAAGGTTGAGAAAGACAAGAGCTATTTAGAGAAAAAATGACAAGAATGTATGTTACATTACTAAACCCTTTCTCAGCTGTAGGATTATCCCTGAAAAACCAGAATACAAGTGGAGACTCTCAGACTGCTGTTTTTAAGTGTATTGGCAAGGCCATCCTTCTCAACCTTGTTGCCTGAGTTGCAGGGTTAGTATGTGACAGAGCAGAGCTTACAGTAGTATTATATAACACCATCAAAAGCAAGAAAGCAGTAAGTGAAAGCAACAGTGGCCAAACTTTGTACCACCCTAATCATTGTCAATGTTCTCAAGGCAGAAAAGATTGCTGTCAACCAGTCAGGGGCAGGCTGGAAAGGTAAGGTCTGGACAGCTGTCAAGGATGCTATCCTTGAGGATGGGATAGCAAAAGGCAGCCCCAAAACATCCAGCAAATGCCAAGATCATTACACAAATGTATGTGTCCCTAGTTCTGTCAATGCTTGTTGCCTATACTAAGAACAGTGTCTGGACATAGCCATAAATTTCATGGGAGTGGTGAAATTCTCATGTTCAAAGCTATCTAATCCCTCATCTCATTGCATCAGCTGTCTGTGACATACCATGACACAGCTACAAAACCTGTGAGAGTCAGCTTTGATTGCAATCAGGCTTTAAATGCCAAAGCCAAAGCCAAAGCCAGCACAACTGCTGGGGATCTGAACAGGCCCTTAGAGATATCAAATTGATATTTAAGCCATAGGAATACCCATTGGTTTCTTTAATCTGCTCTATATTTGTAAACTTGACTTCATAAATATTCACTGTCAATTCCCTTGTTGCATCAAACTGATAAGATGAAAAGCATCTTTTTTGCCATTTTTATGGTGCTCTTATTGGGCCATATCTCAGTATTATGGGGAAGTATTTTTCATGCTTGTAATTCAACTATAGAGGCATGTGGATCTCATAGTCCTCAAAGATAGTATTTGGCATCACTGACTTTGGGCAATGACCTTTTTGCATTGACAGGTGAGTGCATGCACTCATAACCATTCAAGTAGTGATTAATACACAATTTTTATGTGTAATTGATTTCTTTTCATGTGAATTCTTTGTTTTATTTACACCTACCATGATACATGACTGGGAGTGCCTGCAGACAACAGATCATTCCTGGTGCAACTTCTGTTTCAATATTGAAAGGCAATAATGTTTATATCAAATTTCTATGAGCAACAGGAGACTAGCTACAAACATCATAGTTGCTCATGAGAGGAATGTATTGAAGTAGGCACAATGTCAAGTTGTTTCAAAAGGGACAGAACACTACAATAGGATGATGGTGCAGATAGTTTATGGTGAGCATCAATTTATACCAAAGCATAAATATATTCTCACTGGAACAATTAATTGAAGTACATGACTTCAAACATCCCATTTTAATTTGGCAATACCCATGGACTGTCTCCAATAAATACATTCTCAGATATGACAGTACTTCTAATATAGATTATGATTCCCAGTAACTTGAGTCAGCAGAATTAAACACAAAGACAGAGCTGGGGGGGCCTTTGTCTTGAAGTCATGAACACAATCATCTACAAAAGATCCTACATTACATGACAAAGAATTTATGTTTTTATATCTTGGGATAGTCCACTGATATCTTCCCTCAAGTATAAAAGATCAATATTTACAGTGATGTGCAAGTGCCATGCTTGTGCAACTTTCAACCATGCAGTTGCCCAAGGTGTCACTCACTTGTGCAAGGCCTCACTCACTTGCACAAACTGTCCACTCACTTGTGCAAATCCTTGTTACATCTGCAGTCTCTCCCAACATCTTGTGACACTTTCCAACTCTGTGTTATGATTCCCCACTACACTTCCAATTTTTACCACCCATTTCCATTCATTGTTTATCTATGAACCATTGTTTTTATTATTTGATGCTCACATTACAATTCCCCTCACTCACTTGCACAAACTGTCCACTCACTTGTGCAATGTATTACTTGTGTAGATTAGTAAATAATAGACTTCATGTCATATGCTATGTTGAATAGGTATCAGAAAAGTGGATGTCAGTGTACCAACTTACTAAATAGAACCTATCAGCTAATTCTTTTTTGCACTGCTTTTTGTACTTAGTGACCACATAGGAAAAATGCTATCAATTATGGTTTCAGCTGGTGTTGGGAGTTTGGATCAGGATATTCCTATCATTTCTCCACTGTTGCAAAATCCCCTAGTGCTGAACTGAAAATTGGCACACATACTCAAATAATTATTCTAAGTATGTCTACCTTTTTCCTTCAAGAAAATTGAGCTATTTCTTGTTGGGGAAACATCAGTATGATTTTGCAACACTAGGTCACTTTCTAGTATTTTGCAGTCAGCTTTACAATACCTCAACCAAATAAAATAAAAATTGCATTTCTGTGAAGTAGATATTGCCAGCTTTCCAGCAATATAAGTTTAAATAATTGCAGCAAAGTTTTTGAGGTGTGATGCTGCAATCAGCAGGAGTTTTGCAACACTGAGAGAATAATAGTAGCATATCATCAGAACATGCAAGGGACTGGCAGCTAACAATAACTGCCAGCCCTGGGTGCATTTTGATTGGGTTGAAAAAATTGTACTATGAGACTTCATGGAACTACATAAAAGTTAGAAAAATTAAAGTAAAAACCAGAAGCTCTGGGCCTCCACATCCAAAATCAAAACCCAAACCAAAAGGGCATCAGAATAAGAGGAGCAATGAGGTGAAGTAGATTAAGCAGAAATTTAATTATTTGGCCAGTAGGAACTTGTCATATCCCTATATAGTGCAGTGCATGCTAACCCTGGACCCTAGTAGCTATGTTGTCAAAATTTGGGCTAGGAATGGATACCAATGCCAGAGTCACAGCCATGATGCATTAAATTATAATGCAAATTCCAAACATGAAGCATGACAATATCATCTCACTTTAGCATTGGCATTAGCATTCATCCTTAACAAAAAAAAGAGGGTGAGTACTGAATGAGTGCACAACCTAAACAAACAAAAGCTCTTTGTGGGTGCCATGTGTGTTGTTGTTTGCCAACAAATTCATCAAACAAATAAATGACTTTCTGACTGTATGTGAGCCACACCAGTTATAAGCTTTGGCAGCCATTGCTGGTTGGTTGCTGATGCCCATGAGTTGCATTGTTGCCAGCTCCTTCAACTTGTTTGGGTCAATCTTATGTCTTTTGCCCTCTCCTTCTACAGACATTAAAGGATCCTCTCTATTAAAATTTGGTAACAGCCTATTTATATCCTCCTTGGTAACCTCTCAATCACTTCAATCCTCTGGAGTTGCCTGTATAGCACTAATGATGCATTTTTCCATCCTGAAGGAAGTGTTTGTGGCTTCAGCATTCTGGAATACATGAACAAATTCTAGATATGCTCATATACTACCCAATACAGAGCTATTAATATAACAGGACAAGAAGAGGTAACTTGGAGCATAGACCCATCCTGTGATGCTTTCATTACAGAAATCTGTCACTATAACCTGATATGCAGCTTACTCCACCTCTTTGTGTACTTTGGAGGACTCATCTATAAATACTCTCCAGCATTATGATGTGCCTTCCCATCCAGATCTGCCCAATGCTTCCTCCTCTATCTCTGATACCTTTCATGTGTCTAACCATTCTTCTATCCAATATGCATCACACTGAATTTTTGTAATGAACTCCATCTGAATCCTTGGCATTACTTATGTTCTGGTTGTCCCTCTGGTATTGCTCTGTAAAACCTTCCATCACATCCTTCCTAACATAGCTCTAACCAGGATTTCCATATTAAACCCTTGCTAGTCAGATGTGGAATGGATAGCAGAGGTGAGTGGCATTTTGGGTGCTCTCAAATTGTAGTTGGGTGAATGCTCCCTTCCTTTTCAGAAGCTTTATTCCTGATATCACAGCAAATTTTATGCACTGCACCTCCTTTCTTGCCAAGATATTTCTTGACATCAAGTATATGCTGTGGTGTTTTTGAGCTAGAAGCTTGACTAATTCAAATCCTATTCCTGCATTGGAACCTGGAAAATGGGTTTTAGTGTTAATGAGATTCTCTCAGTTAAAAGAGAGTGTTTTCACCTGTAACAAGGATCACTTTGGAGAAGTATGAATTATGAAAGAGAGTATTGAGTTAATGAGAGCGTGTCACAAGATATTGGGGGACAATGTCAACTGTCGGTGAGAGGAAGGATAGGGCATGTCACGATGGGCCCTACTAAAAGCTGAAGCCAGGTGCAACCGAACACCATGCCGACTTCAGTTTAGCTTCGTCGATGGTAAGTTGATTTTGAAAGCCGAAGCCGCCATTACACCGACGTTCTGGCAGGCGGCTTGGAAAAAAGCTGGGGATCCGAACAGGCCCTAAAAAGCGAAATCGCCAATAATATCTCCGGTGCTATCAAATGCCGGACTGGCGTATTGGGTCAAAAAGCGGAGCTACCTATGAGTGTAAGGTAAGGTGAATGAAATGTGTCACTCCGAATGCCTTAGTAGCAGGTGAATAAGCTACAATTTTGTAAGATAGATCCAGCAAACTACAACAGAAGTTTGGATCTGCTACGATTTTGCTTCAGATTCATCCATCGGGGAGCTTTTCATGGGTTTATTGTTGAATTATGCTTCTGGTTTCTTCTTTTTCTATGTTGTGACATGAGGTCATGTATTGTCATTCTTCAAATTCTTCTGCCCTTTCCTGTTGCCAGCAGTGGTTCAGAATAATATGAACTCAATCTTGCGACTCTCAAGAATATCAATTTTTGCTGTTTCAAGTTTGATCATTGCCTTCATTACCATTTTCTTCTGGTAAAACTGTTGCCATCGATAATCTTAGCTCCTGTAAACCTAATATAATGCTTTCGATTGACTGCTTTTACCATTCTTTCAACTATAATTTCTTCTCCATTTTTCTATAATTACAATGCCAAGATTTTGGATCTGTTTTTCCTGTCAAATGTTTCTGCAAGCCCAACGCTGTCTGTCGCTACCATTCACAACCTTCCATTTTTTGTCAAGACATTCCTAGAAAATGTGAAACTCATTCTACACATGTCGACCATGTTGTGTTCTGTGCATCAGCTGAGTGCCATTCACTGATACATCTGAATAAATGTGACCACCGGGGTTGACAACGTCCCGGGCCAACATCTAAGTCGGTCACCCAGGTTGAGTGTTTTAATTATAGTATTTTTCGCGTGACACTCGGAGGTTCCTGTCCAATAAGGCACAATAGCCATAACCTATCAAAATCTCCTGAAATGAAGACGTTGTTTCATGTGATCAAGGTACGTTAAGGGAGGAGATCACTTCACAAATGAACATTCGAAAATTTATTAAATATTTCTTGCATCTTGAATTATGTCGCAGAGGGACAATACTTGGATATAATTGCAAGAAGTCAGGCGAGTGCCCATCGTTCACCTATGAGAAATGAGTCTGAGCCGTCTTCTGGACGATCATGTCAAGGATTTCTACGCCGATATCGGATTTTATTAAGTCCTGATCTCCATACATTAACAAGGTATTGTCTAACACCGACTGGACAGATAGAATTGTGCTGAACTGATAAGCGCCAAGGAACTACATCCACCAGACTTCCTCTTGAATCTGTGGCATATTAAAGGCCATCTTCAAGAATGAAATTATCGAGTGACCAAATCCCTTTCAATTCTTTAGCTACATTCCATCCTCAACGATGTCTTTTTCTCGCACTCTCACTTTCAATACGTTCGTGGTGTATACTATTATCATTTGTGGTGATTGTTGACGGTCGTTTTTCTGTTGAAGCGACTCCACCATTACTAGTCCCATCACTCTGATGTTGACTATGAACCCGGTAACAGGAACGCCCCCTATGGATCAAGTTGCATGGAGGTACGATGCTAAGTTTCTTTATTAATATATTCTAATATTTTCGTTGTAGAGTTGTCGAGTACGGCGGATGTCTGTTTTTTTTTCAGATTGCGTTACAAAATTTACTAAATAATAATTATAATCTCATAGCTAACCAAACTGCACAAGCCTCATACGTGCAGAAGTAAGTGCCTCGTGACTTGGAGTTGAGATTATCGAGCTGATCACATTCACTGGTAGCCTCATGTTCTGCAGTATCCAAGTCAACGACGGGGATACAATCATTGCTGCTGACCATGTAGCCCTCAGCGTGAGCATAGCAACATTTTTTTGGATTATTTCCCCTTGATACTCATTTTTATGGATTTTACAGCTCGGTCAACAGACCATATTGAACAAGAGTGGTGGAGGTGTTAAATTTTCTGTACGTATCCCGATTATTGCTTTCCTATATATACTAATCATGAAGCAATAATTAGACCCCTACGAGCGGTACTGCTGGAGAGCTTACTGCCATGAACAACACCGGAAATTATCAAGGCATGGGCGTCGGTATGTTAAATTGTGCGCTAACACTTCAGGGAATGAACTTATTATGCATGATTAGGATTTATTGACGCCAGCAGCACTCCTGTTCCATTGTTAGTCTGGCCCAGTGTTGGGTGCGTCCGATACTATGGTTCTGTTTGACGATCAATTTCAAACTGAAGTTTTCATGTAGAACTACGAATTCTGTGGACGCGCAGTTCACTCCCATCATGAGTGCCTATATTACATCCCAGTACAAGCAAACGCAGATTATCAGAGGACAGATCGTGTCTCCTGTATTGATCACACAGAATCTTGCAGTGGATATCAAAGGAGATACGCAGACATATACAATATCAATGACACCTCAAGGCGCGTATACTATCACACCAGTTACCGCAGCTGCCCGAAACGTACCTGTGGATAATGATGATACGGATGAGTACTAGATTGAAGAAGCGTTATCTGTAGCAGGGCTTTGAAACAAATGTTCCTGTATTGTCATTACTCAAATTTTCTGTAGACATGTAGTAACATGTATGATTCGAGGGGCTTGCCGGAATGTATATCTTGTCTGACGTGTGTCATTTGGCCCAGGACTTGAATTGATGCCTTCCCGGCAAATATGCATTCACATTAACAATCACAGTGTGCACTGAAAACACGAGATATCGAACAAGCAATGAAAAATGAACATAATATCATCAACAAAGCAGTGACTTCTGTGCTCAAGCAGAATATCACCAGTTGTTTTTGATCTCTTCAAGCCATCCGGGCCACAACTAGTGTATTTCCAACAAAATAGGTATATATTCTCTCCGTCCCACGCTGAGCGAGCTAGGTGTCGTTCAGAAATTCTATCACATTCAAAGTGCTGATCTTGAATCAGACGTAGAGCCCAGCGGTCCACGTAGCATATATGACTACGAAGGGGACGGGTTTTGCTTACGGATAGGTCTGTAGTCGATTTGTAATATGATGACCGCCTAAGCTTGATGTCATTGCTACATGTTTACATCATAGAGAAAACTGTAAACAACCTGGGTTTCACTTGCAAAATGTCCCTCTTTCATAGTTGATTCTGGGTTAGTTCATAGTTGCAACTTGTGAACAATTGATCAGCTAATGATTCATGCAGAAACAAAAAGCAATAATTAGGCAGTAGTTATCCTTCTATTAGAGGTATTGAAGCTGAAGATCTTATCCTTCAAAAATATCCTCAGCTTCCTCTTTTCATTTGCAACTCATTCCTCCCTCACTATGGATCATAATGGTCAATCTTACCCACTCAATAACACCATTGCTCAAAACCCACAACTCCGAGAAATCCACAATTTCTTGCATATATTGAATCACTTACCAAAGCAAGAACACAACAAATCCATAAAGTGTACCAACAAGAGATGAACTCCTGTGAGAAGGATGCTTGAGATTAAGAGACTGCTTGGAAAGCCAAGCTGGAAGAGCTGCCAGAGCAACTTGTTGCTGCTGCAACCTCAAAGCCATGGTTTTTTGGCCTTTGATTTTCTGTTACAGTTTTATCTAAAATCTATGACGTTGAGTGTATGGCTAGTTGCAGCACAGTTGAGGCCACATGCAATATGGAACCTGGTGTCTAAAATATAAAATAGAACAGAGATAAAGCACCAAAGGCTGTTTGCACCTAGCATTTATGCCAAATCAGAAATCATAAAATTCAGATCATTTAAAGATGTACCAGCAATGCCATTGTCCTTAATATGAGCTATTATCCCAGCTCTTGGTGAAATTCACTCTTCTATAGTACTATTATCCTCCAAATCATGATCTGCACCTTGCTCTTCCAATGGCCCTGTTAGGGAATCAGGTACTCCACAGTTCACAGAGGAATCCACATCCACTTCAGATGAAGGATCATAGATAAATGAAAAGAAAACATCTTAATCAATGCAGGTATAATTATTTAAGTATCTTACTTTTGATGCATCTGCTTCCACCTGATCCTTCTTGCAGTGGTATGCATGGATCAATGGCAGAAAGAGTTTCACAGGTGATACTAACCTGTTGATAATTTCTAAAGTGGGCCAACATCTAATACCAATGCCAGAGCTCAAAGTAGTTTTGGGTGTGCAGAATGGTTAAATTCCAATACTGAGCAATGCCAAAGTGTTCTTGTGGTTACCCAGAGGATGAAATCTGAATGCTGACTAATTCTAGCACCTCTTTTGGAGCACAATGCTAATGCCAATGCAAAAGGTGAATTCAAGACGGCCCAGTGTAAGAGATATTATTTTTTGTCTCCTTAGTATAATCATTGTCTCCAGGGAGTCATGTAGAAAATGGTTGTCTGCATTGAGAATTTACCTCTTTGACCCCCTTATAAATGCTTCTGCATTGAGATTTCACCTCTCTGGACCCCCTCAAATTCACCTTTGGCATTAGTATGGGATTTACACTCCAAAATGCTTTGAGCTCTGGAATTGGCATTAGATGTTGGCCCACTTCAGGAAATATCAAATGATTAGGCCAATGTGCCAGAGCCTGTGTGAGAATTTGCTGTGTGGTTGGTCTTGGCTAAAGCTTGTGCAATACCATGCAATAATTTAATTCTGTCAACATGTTCAAATACTGGCCATGTATAAAGGCCTGCAGGATGCACTGACAAGGTCAATATACCAAAAACTCTCTTCTTCCCAACTGGGCAGGAGATCTTTGCATTCCTGCTACCTTGTCTTAGTAGTTGCTCAACTGCTTGCCTTCAGCTCATGGTTTTGCTCCTCCCTAACCCTAACATTCCACCAGAAGCATTATTAATAGTCACTCCACTGATCTAATAACTGTCATAGCTATTTATTTATGAGAAAGACCACTTTTTCAGTGTGAGAGTCTATCGACAATCCATCTGTCATAACAATGTCATCTCATGGATGACAAGACAGGATGAGAATGGAAGCACTTGCTTCTGTTTTTGCTGATAGAACAATGTAATGATGAAGTACTGCTACTCTGGTACACTCCACACAGCAGCAGACTTATTGTCTACCTTATACAGAAACAATGATCTTGATGAGCTTTATAAAGGGCAAAACAGGATAGAGTCAATTAACATCAACTCCTGTTGACTATTTCTGCACTTCACTCTACTCCCAGCAATCTTCCAACACAACTTCTTGTTCCACTTGGAGATGCAATACACCCTAACCCTAATCCTGAAGAGTCTATAAAGACAAAACAGGCAAGGTGATTTACAGTACTAACCCCTGTTGACCTGTTTCATCCCCACTCCTCCCTCAGCAAACTTTTATCACAACTCTGAGCAGAGCAAGGAGTTGTGATGCACCCTGACCTGGTTGAACTGTTCTGTCCCCACTCCTCCTCCAGCAAACTACTAACACAACTTCTTGCTTCACCCAGAGTTGTGACATACCCTAAGCATTTAGCCTTTTGCATGCCCCCCTCTGGCTCTCTTTCATCTTAGTGGCCTGCCTTCTTGACATCCTCACTGTGATAAATCATTCTGTCTTCCTCTTACTCCATGTTATATAGCAGTTTATTAGTTATGGTTGGAATTTAATAATCATTTTCAATAAAACTTGTATCTTAAGAGCTGTAGGTTCTTTGCAAGTGGAGTGAGGATACATTCCCTTATTGGTCCTGTTCTCAGCAGCAGCATGGTAGTGTGACAGGTAGCCCAAGCATTTACATTTAGAACTCTCTTGCCTGCATGGCCCCCTCCCTCTAGCCAAGGATTAAAATATACAGGCTGTTGGTGTACACATTCCAGCTGCAACATGATGTGCCAGGTATCCTTGAGGAAGACCACATCACTATCAGCACACAACACTGCCTTGAAGATGCATGTGGCCCAGCCAGTAGAAGACAAGGTACCCAGGTATGTGTTGGTTCTGTGACAAGAATCAGGAACAATAATATAAATATGTATTTACATGTCCTGCTCACCTTGCATTTGCAATAACAGTAAACAAATTCCAAGGAAAATGTGTCAAACATGTTGAATTACACCTCTGTGTTCCTGTATTTTCTCATGGACAGCTATATGTGGCTCTTTCATGCTGTAATTCTGGGAACAGTATTAAAGTTCTACTAACTCATGATCAACCACATATCTCAAACACTAATATTGTATATAAAGAAGTTTTGACTAATGTTACTTCACATGTTTATTACCTTTTCTATTATTCAATTTATGCCTAACATAGCATTAGTGAGATGACATTATAATTTCCAAGTTTTTGCAGGTTTTTGAATTTTTTTATGGTTTCAGAAACCTGAAATTCATGTACTTTTATCCATATAGTTAAATTTGTGGTTGAATCAAATGAATATATGATGTAACAGGTACTATGAATATCACCTTATGGGAATCAAGTTTCCAGTTAAATAAGTTTCAGGTTTTCAGAGATATTTCAAGAATTTCAGAGGATTTTGAGGTTAAGTAACCTCCAGAAACTAAAATGTCATCTTACTGATGGTCTATGTTATGTGCAGATTCATTTTTAATTTTCCACTATGCCAATTTCATCAAGTTAATTTAAATATCATGACTACTTATTTACAAATTAAGTAATGCAAGGCTGTGGTTAGACTGGCTTAATAGAGTAAGATATTTGAGGACTCAGATTAAGAGTTGTGCTGCAGAAACTTGGATTAAGCATTGTGTACAAGGGGGTCCAGGGGGCTTGCCCCTGGTGAGCTGCAAACCATAAGGCCTCAGTGTTAGGAGCATTAGCAACTTTCACCATGTCTGCAGGCATGGGTTTATAGCTTGTGGTTATAAGGATACTGTGCATTATATACAGGGGAAGGAGCACTGCCCGACGAAGCAACAGCATTAGGATAAGGTATCAAGGAAGAGGGATGAGGGAACACATATGGTGCATAGTATGTGGACTCAGACGATGAATGTAGATGACATGAAGGTCCAAGGAGTGGTTGTTCAGATGGTGAAGGATATAGGTGTGATGCGGGCAGAGGGACAGGACATGGGCGGCTATGCTGCTATGGACATGTGCATAAGCAGAGCTTTAATTGTCACAACCTCATCATGCTCAAAGCTTCCTCCGATAAAATTTCGTTGCTGATTTTATAGCACATGAAGGTGATGTTATGAAATTTGAGAAGCATGGTCTTATCATAAGTTAGAACATGTCCATAAGTTTTTAGAAAAGCACAACGTGTCGAGATGCACCGTCATATATGCCTTCCCTGCGAGCCAGCTCTCTCTGGTGTTGCTTTGCATAATGAGCACATTCATTACAGCATGCATTTAAACCTGATAATACAATTTCATACCTGGAATGACAGCCTCCAAGTAAGTGGAAATCTAATCTACATCATGCATTTGTTATTGACCTGGACGTTATGGTTTATTGAGCTCAGTTCTTTTTGCATTCCACCTCCTACAGGTATCATTGTCACACATGGAAAATGCGATTTGGTTATTGTGAAAGCTTATGGGGAGTCACCCAATGTTTGTACATATTCCCGGAGTGCACTATCACGTGATAATGCCCAGACCAGTGCATCCCTTTTCCTGTCCTGTCCTTGCATCCCTCTCTTCCCTCCACTCATAATCATCCTCCCCCTTACTTTACCTCCTCCTGTCCTCCCCTCGCACGTCAATGATCATGCGCACGACTACATTGCCATATCCCTGCCTGCAAGACCGATGCTCTCAGCCCCCCGCCCCTTGAATGGGATGTGAGATAGTCTTCGACAATGGAACAAGAGTTGAAACAAAGGGAGCGGCGTGGTACAAGGGTCATGTGGGCAGCCTCCATTCAGGTAAGTCTCCGTTCTTGTAGGGATTTTCGCATTGTAAGTGTGCTAATTCTACGCTAAATCCCATACTAGTGACATTATGTATCTCATTTCTGCAGCCAATGTCACCATCTTACACGAACATGCCACAACTCCCCTCTGGACCACGGAGGCTGCAGGAAACACCAGCACCCTGCACCACGCCCACGATACGATACGCCTTCAATGTGCCCGTGCTTTGGCACACACGTCAATGCCAGCAGTGTTGTGTAGCTCAACAACCCACGTGCCGCAACGATGAAGCACCAAGGAGGATGAGTAGTAAATCCACGAAGGGGACAGGTGGTGAGGTAAGTATTGATCCCCATTCTTTCAACTGCATCGCTTTGACTGACGCCCACCCCCTCTGTCTAGTCTTTGCCTGTTGCTTCCATAGGTGGCCAACAACCGAGCCTCATCGACCTTCCCACCTGTCAAAGCACCCGATCTCCACCATCCGCCTCCGCACTCCCAGCCGATCCCGCCCTGCTGCAACACCCATGAACTCTCACCCGCCTCCAGCAGCTCCTGCCTTCAACGCTTGCCAATACTGCTGTTGCCTGCCGTCGTCCTCAAGACCACTCTCCCATGGACGCAGTTCACCTCCTTGAAGCCTCTAACGCTGTATGCCTGCTTTCGACTTTGGCCGCATGACTCCTCGCAGGCCTGTTTGCCTTGGCGCATATATACACCCTGTGAGTCAACAATCCGTGCCAATCTTCATATCCTGCATCTACTCTTACCCTCCAGGCTCTTGGAAGGAGTTTGAACGCTGTGGCTCTCGAACTTGACATGTTTTGCTTCTTCCATGTTCTATCTGGCCAGTGAATATTTTATTTTATTTTATATATGTAGGATGTTTGCATGAATCATGTAGTAGGGATTGTTCAAATACAAAGGATGTCATTCTGATAAGGGTTATTATGAGCTTAGGTTATTATGGGACATCCCAAAGCATTTCCTCCTAGCTTGTCAATTTACCACTGGGCCGAAATAATAACATCCTTCAATTTTATCCCACTCTTTCACCCCTTCACCCCCTATTCCTCATTTTTATCATTTAATTCCGCCCAGGGTGGGTAGTTTCCCGTGCGAGTGTCAATTTTCCAGTCAGTCACCCCAGAATGTAATACTTTTCATGTCACACGAAAACTGGACTTAAGTGTTAAATTATCAGTTTAAATTTCG
>JASFDH010000995.1:0-17710 GCA_036937195.1 Nidularia pulvinata
GATACTGCGGTCGTTTCTTTATCGCTTAAATCACCTCATCCGCAGCATAAGAAATAGCATACCGGGGATCAGCCACCGCGTTTCTTGGCGAAGACGTTCTGCGCCTACTTGTGCGAAATTTTATGTAGGGGCGCTTGTAACATATATTTTAGTACTGACCTTGAGGGAAACAGGAGCTACTAATCTTTAGGCAGTGCGACGCAGTAAGAACATCTATGGCACACCAATTGCAACGAGATATTTCAGCATCATGTTCAAAACAGTTGCTTAAATAATGCATATATGTACACTGTCTATCTTTCGGCATTAGCAAGCATGCAACCCTCGAGGTCCACCTCGGTTCTCTAGTGTACCACGCAGCCGTAAAATTTCAAGTATCACATAAACGAAGATACAGAAGGGAGAAACTCGGTCCAAAATCACCGCATGAATCATTTCAAGAATCCTAAGGTGCGTTCCCAAGTACAAATAGATCATTCTCCCCCTCCACTTACACTCTTTGTGAAGGCTGCCCTCGCCTCCGTTATGGTTCGAAGGCCTGTTCTATTTCTAGGCATCGTTTCGATTTTCACCGGGTTCTACCTCCTCTTCGTGAATATATATGTCCAACCTCCAAGCGCAAGCGAAATAGACAAAGCATACCTTCTACGAGAAGAAAGACTTCGATCGCAAGTAGATGAAACGGCGAGAAAAACGCGCATTCTCCTCGTTTCAGCTCTTTTCCCTCTGGAAAAAGCGAAGCACTCTTATGAGGAGTACAATGAATGGCTCCGGCTCTTCCTCCAACCCATTACGACCGATATCTACTTCTACACGACACCCGAACTCGCAGATATCGTTCGAACGGCGCGCGGGGTCGAGCATCCCATCTCTATCAATACCAGCTATAACTCACCATTCGATATCCCTCCACTGCGAGGTCTGAAGAGCAAGTACTTCGAGATGCAGAAGAAAGACAGAGAAGGAGACATACATTCGCCGGAGTTGTACGCGGTATGGACGGGGAAAGCTTTCTTCTTAGATCAAGCAGTAAGAAATTTGGCTTTGAAGGGGAAGAAATACGAGTATGCGTTTTGGAACGACGCGGGCAGCTTTCGGGTGGACCATAAATATAAGGATTGGCCTGATAGGAAGCGGATTGAGCAGATATGGAACGAAGGCAGTCGATTGTCGGGGACGAAGAAATCAGATTTATTATTCTTCCCCATATCTGAAATTCCAAATTCAACAACGCGGTACTGGGCAGAGGATGACGGACCGTTGGACCAAAATTTCTCGGAAGGCATGTTCTAAAGTTATCCTTTGCTTCATGGATTTATCTGATAGTGTTGTCTTTTATAAGGTTCCTTCTTCGGAGGTTCGCCTCAAGCGATCAGCTGGTGGTCACAAGTATATTTTGCGTACCACAATTATTATCTCAGCCTGGGCCACTTCGTGGGGAAGGACCAAACCTTGTATAACGCGCTGTTTCTCCTTTTCCCAGAGCGATTCTTCACTGTCTGGGTTAAAAACCCAGACGCTGTTGCACGGAAAGGACGTGCATACGCTCTCGACCACAGTAATCTTGGACATTGCGGAAATGAATGGTACTATTACCAGTTTTGGTTAGCAAGCGAAATGACGAGGAAGGAGATGAGAGATCTATGGGCGGAGTCTTTCGAAGAGCTCGAGAAACCGGGGAAGTGGGTGCAAACATTGAGTTCGTGGAAGTGGTGGAGGGACAGACAGGCTTGTCGGCTCACGGAGGTCCTTCCGATCAGGAATATTCTGTCCAAGAAATTGGGGTACCGGTGGAGGCCACCTGCGCACAGTAATTTAGTTCTGCGACCATAGGAGTTTTGTATTTTAGCAGGAACGATTAGTGAAGGAAGCAGTTCTTAGATGTACAATGACCAATTCCTGGAATTTACATAGCTCCTTGGGGATGAGCTGCGGATGCAGGGATGACGACGAATCTCGGGGCATGAGGCTGGACTTTGTAACGAACGTGATGCGATGAAACCGTAAACATCAAGGAGAAGTGGAGACTGTGCGCTAAGCTCTGCCTTGAAATCTCTTCGGCATGATACCAATCATTGGCTTAAAGGAGACTACTTAGATGGTTGTACATTACTTACGCCCTTCTCCAAAATCGAACCTGTGTCCTCTCTTCGTTTCTATCCTTGATTTCAGTCTCTCAGGCCGAGGCTGGTATTCTTCGGCCTTCTTATGCCGCGAAAACGCACGATCTTCCTGACCGCAGCTTTCTTTCTCGCTGGATGCTACCTGCTCTTTGTGGATCCCTTCATCCGACCTCCAACGGCAAGCGCGATCGATCATGCTTACCTCCTGCAAGAACAGAGTCTGAGTGCGCGTCCAGACGCGCACGACAGCAGTCTTCACAAGAATAATGCCACACGCATTCTACTCGTTTCTGGTTTGTTCCCGCTTGAGAAATCCAAGCACTCTATGAAAGACTACGACGCGTGGCTCCGGCGCTTCTTGCAGCACATCACGACTGACGTTTACTTCTACACGACGCCAGCGCTTGCAGAACTCGTATACAACGCGCGCGGACGCGGCTTGCCCATCACCGTCGACACAAGCTACGTAACTCCGTTCGATGTCCCCCCACTGCGCGGGCTCCAAGAGAAGTACGTAGCCATGCACGATAAAGACAGGGAGAAGGGTATCCACTCCCCCGAGCTGTATGCAGTATGGAATGGAAAGTCGTTCCTTCTCGACAACGCGGTGAAGATGCTGGCGGAGCAGGGCCAGAAGTACGAGTATGCATTCTGGAATGATGCGGGGAGCTTTAGGAGCGAGCATCGGTATCAGGAGTGGCCGGATGGGAAGCGTGTTGAACAGATATGGGAGGAGGGTAGCCGGCTAGCGGGGACGAAGAAGGAGGACTTGTTCTTCTTCCCCACGTCTGGGATGCTCAATATGACGTTTCGGTCTTGGGTGGAAGAGGATGGACCTATTGATTTCGATTTCTTCGAAGGTGAGTACTGCTTCATCATCAAGGATTGCAGGTCACCTAACGTCAGTATCGTTCAAGGATCCTTCTTTGGTGGTCCACCACGCGCCATAAGCTGGTGGTCACAGACGGTCTACGCGTACCACGACCACTACCTCAACGAGGGCTTCTTTGTCGGAAAAGACCAGAACCTCTTCAATGCGCTTGCCCTGCTCTTCCCTGAGCGCTTCCTCACAGTTTGGGTAAAATACCCATACGCACCCGCACGGAAAGGTCGCCTACTCGGCCTCGACCACAATCACCTTGGCCTGTGCGGGAACGAGTGGTATTACTACCAGTTCTGGCTGGCAGATCGACAAACGCGTGATAGAATGAGAGATGTGTGGTTGGGTTCGATGGACGAGTGGCGCCAACAAGGTGCTTGGGCAGAGAAGATGAGCTCCTGGGAATGGTGGAAGAAGAGACAGGCTTGTCGCCTTACTGTGGTCCTCCCACTCAGAGAGGCTTTGGTGCGGAACTTCGGACAACGATGGAGGCCTACTAAACATAGTAATTTAGTTAACACTCTGTAATATGGACTGATAATTGTATTTTAAAATGTACCAATAACCTCCCCCCCATTATCCTTGGGGGCAGACCATGGAGTGACAAGCAAACAGCGGTTTAGAAGGTCATAGCTAGAGTTTTCCCATGTCTAATGAGTCGCATGCGTTTGAGAATCATGTTGAGAAGAGCTAGATGCATAATACACCAGCTGCTACCAGCTCTTGGAGCGAAGCCAAGCATGGTGCTGAGAGCGCAGTACAACACGCCCTTAATACTGAAAGCCAAATTACCTCAGCACAGACATCATGAACCTATTTAGTTTTCAGTATTCTTTCATTCCAAGAGAAAGGGCGCCATTCTAGATCCAGTTATCCGCGGCACCCATAGAAGGACGTTCTGGCGAAGGATTGCAGAGATCTCGTAGAAAAAAGGGGTGAAATAAAGAATTATTACGACGAGCACTCTTATATGCAAGTCCACATTCTGGGTGAGCGAGCCTGAGTGTTGTGGAGGGAAGAATGACATATTACGAAGAGAAGACGTGCTCTAAGGAGGTTGTGCCGAGCTCATGCCGAACTCAGCTCCGAATTCCGACGCCCCTATCGCGTCACCGTGAAGCTGCTTTTTCCAACCGAGCTGCTGTCTCCCGTCAACATGTCAGCGTCGACGCTATGCAACCACTCTGTCACCGTGTTCTCTGTAATTGGAAGGATTTTATCGCATAATCTAAGGACAACAATACTGGGAGTATACATAGAAGGATGAGGGTACATATCTGCTATGAAATTCCGGTGGCCGGTCGGTGGTGAGCGTGTACGCCGCCAACTTGTCGACGTTGGCTAAATGTTTGACAGCATCTACAGCTTACTACAAAGGTTATGTTCGATGAGGTCATAGTCTGGTTCAATTACATTACCCGCTATCAACTCCTTTCGCGGCGGCAGAAGAGGGTGATTACTACTGTACCATTCATTCAACTTTTCTCGGCGCTGACTGTAATCTTAGCTCCAGATTCCAAGAATAATGTTCAACGAAAAGCTTTTGAGAAGGTCAATCTTCCTTACCGACTTGACGTGAGCTTGGCTGGAGTCTCAACCTCGTCAACTGCCGTGCCCCTTGCTCGAGCACATATAAGACTTATTAGCAGGCGATATCGAGTTGCTGGAGCGCTTACTGAAGAGGTAGATTACATTTCTGGCTTTCCATGCTATCCCGACTCCTCACTGCATCTCAATTGTACTCAGCTTTGTTCACCTACACGGAGCCACCACCGTTTGACAGTTCAGGAAGCCGGAAAATCATCGGAAATTTGTCCCCAGAGCACGCTACCCTCCTGTCCCTATCGCATGCCGCGTGCGCTTGTGATCGCGTTCCGGCAACCATGTACCCCGGAAGGCGAACCAATCAAATTCGTTAGATATACACAACTCCGCCGGTCCGACCACCGCGACCCAGTTTTCTTCCCCACGGCACTGGCTGGAGTCATGGGCAAAGAGGTGGGTCATACCCCATATACGACCCTTTGCGGGGTCAAATGGTTTAGGCCCTTGGGGCTTGTGAGGCTTGCGCTGTGTAAGATTTTAGCTTCTCATCGTGCTAGTCTGTTATAATGAGTCAAGAATCCATCGACGCATTTTCATTCCCCCACATCGTTCTTCATCATGTCTGCTCTCACTCGTACTATCGCTTCATCCAGTCGATTGAGGGTGCTCTCTGGATCGAGGTCAATGGCTGCGGCCGCCGCAACTCGTCGACAGCCCAAGGAGGAAGGCAATATATCAGACATCTTCACTACTTTGACGGCGGGGGAACATAGCGAACTGCCAGCGCGTTTTTCTGATCTCAAGAAAGAGCTGTGGAAGGACAGCCTGGTTGAGAGCTGGCGAGAGGTCCTGAGCGAGCTGGAGGTTACCGTCGAAGAGGTCGGTGCTAAGGGGTCAGAAGTAAGTTACGTTTACAACTGTTCCTTAACGTGATGATAACGATCTTCGTCAGATGGTTCCCCGTGTAAGCTACGATGAGCTGCAGAAGGGCATTTCAAAGCAGAAGCTGGACGAGATAAAGAAGACTGGGACGGTTATTATCACTGGTGCAGTTCCTCACGAGGTGCGCGGAAGAAAAGGTACTCGCTATTTCGAATGCTAAACGCGTGACCTGTCTGTAGGAAGCTCTAGGATGGAAGCAAGCTATCAAGGACTATGTTGCCGCCAACTCTTCCCGTGTTAAGGGTATGGTCATATTCCCCTCACATCTCTCACCCGTACTCAAAACCTACCCTAGGCTTCCCACCAGAAGACATCCAAGTCTTCGAGCTCTACAACACCAAATCACAGACCGCCGCGCGCACACATCCAGGGGTCGTCAACACCCAGCGCTTCCTCCTTTCCCTCTGGCACGCTTCAGACCCCAGCACCGAGGTCGGGCTCCGCACGCCCATATCCTACTACGACCGGCTGCGCATCCGCCAGCCGGGTGACGCCAAGTTCACCCTGGGCCCGCACATCGATGGGGGCGCACTGGAGCGGTGGGAGGACCCTGGATTCAGGAAGGTGTTTGGGCGAATTTTGGAGGGCGGAACCAACTGGAAGAAACACGATCCGTTCGATGTGACGCCGCGACTTGGGGCGGTTCAGGATTTGTATAATGCCTCGTGCGTATTCTCTTTTGCTCTTCCTCCGTATATGTGCTGGCCCTCTGATTTGCGCATATTCGAAATCCAGCAATCAGTGCACTATCTTCCGCCCCTGGCAAGGCTGGACGTCGCTTTCCTCCACAGGGCCGGGCGAAGGAACCCTGCGCGTGCTCCCCATGCTCTCCCTCGCTACCTCCTACACCATTCTGCGCCCGTTCTTCCGCCCGCGCAGCGCTTCCTCGGGGTCGCTCCGCTTCGAGGACTGGGAGGTCGACACGGACGGGACGGCGTTCCCTGGCAGCAGCATGGGCAAGACGCAAGAGCTGAATGAAAGGACGCACCCGCATTTGAGGCTCGACAAGACGATGGTGTCAATTCCCAGGGTGGAGCCCGGGGATCAGGTCTATTGTGCGTGCAAAGGCTAACTGGTGTGCTTGTATAGGATCTAATTACATCGTATCGCAGGGCATTGCGATGGCGTACATGCGGTGGAGGCGCAGCATAATGGCAAGGGCGACTCCTCTGTGCTGTATATCCCCGCTGTCCCTCTGACACTGCACAAGTACGTATTCCTCTTGCCTTTCGCTCCCTATCAAAGGCTAATATCAATACTTCTCCTCAGCGCAAGCTACCTTCGCGACCAGCGGCTCAACTTCATCTCCGGACATCCTTCTCCGTAAGTCACATCTCCTTGCACCCTTCCTGGCTGTTAACCTCATACTATCTGGGATGTCTAGTGATTTCCCAGGAGGCGAAGGAGAATCGAAGTTCGTCGGTCGCTCCACTGTTGAGGACGCCAATACACACGAAGCGAGGAAGATGCTAGGCTTCGAAAAGTTTGAATACCCTGCAGATGGACCGTCGAAGAAGTTTGTCGAGAAGGCCAATGAAGTCCTAGCCCTGTAAGCGGATGGGTATTGGATGGTGGACCACAAGTAAAATGCTATTTCGTACGAACTGTAAGCTGTGATAAAGATATGTTGTATCTATTCAAACACAATTCAAAAATACTTCAAGACTCTATTTCAATGGCTAATTCTTGAAATGCTCAAGCGCGGCTGGGGCGGGCCGGATCATTTGTCATTTATTTGCATCTATATATTTCCAAAGTCTTCGCACTTTTCTCAACGCGTCGCTCTAGGGCGGCTGCCTCGACCCTACACACTGCTCTAATGATTACTGCCTGTTCAACACATCCCTAGTCTAATATATTATCTGGAATTTCTTTGAGAATTGCGCTCATCTTAGTATGAACATCCATGCTGAGGCAGCCAAGGGCATTCCTACACAGACGCGACCTCCTTTGTACCACCAAAAACGCCCTCCTCGCTGGGTACGATGGTCATGGGCAACCATAGCGTGCGATTTTATCTTTTTGTGAGTCACCTATAAGCCACTCAGCTATATGTATATATTCTGAGCGACAACATACAAGTTCGAACGCGATGTACATCACTTGGCACCACTGGTCAGAACGCGTACCAATCGCCGACGCTACCTCGTCAAAACTTGAAGGAAGCTCGCCAGCCACGGAAGTGACTACCCAATCTGTGACAGAGTGGCGGCCAAAACCCATATGGCAGCGAGGGAGCCTCTGCGCCGGTTTCTTCGTGACGGGTTGTGCTATCGCCGGCGGGATCCTCTGGGGGAAATCTCGTGTCGTGCGCACCTTAACCATCATCCCAGCTCGCGCGGAGGCAACAAAAGGTGGAGCCGTAGCGCGATCACAACTAGTAATGCAGACTGCGAGCTCAGGGAAGGACGAGGCAATGATCATCCCGCTGAACAAATGCTCATTGTGGCAGGGCCGGGATGCGACAGAGATGGCGATCCAGATGGAGGGGAAGAGGGGGAGCTGGCACTTTTCGCTCGACGAGGCGGTGGTGAATGGGAAAGAGATGTCGAAGATGAAAGCAAGGAAGGTGATATTGGAGGAGTGGAAGAAGGACGGGAAAGTGCGCGGGCATTGGATAGCGCAAACGTCGGTTCAGGGCTCGGGATGGAAGGGCGGGCCTGTGTCACGGAAAAGTTGATGGAAGGAAAAGGCTTGGTTCTAGCTTGGTTCAAGCATCTCTTTTCGAGGCATAGAGTTCATTCTCTGATGCACCGATATGCTGTGTCTGTTTCCTCTAAAGCCATGGTTTGCGCAAGGTTTTGTATACTCTGAACATTGGGCGAATCATTGATTTCCATCACACTCTTGCCCGGAGAGTTGGATGCAGATATGAAAAAATCAATAAATCATGTTGCCGAATTCCACTGCTTGATTTTGAGCAATTCGTTGAGCCCTCATGAGTCGTGCGATAAGCTTTGGTGCCATGTCTACTGGAGGGTATATTTTGTCAATATTCTGTATTTACAGAGAGGCCTATATACATATCTTGTAAGTGATTAAGGTTTTATATTAAATACTGCATGCACATTATTCCTCAGCATTTATTTTTGAAGCACTACTGCAAACACACTAAAGTGATGAGTTCAAATTGCAAGCCTCCTAGTAGTACACACAAATTGGTCGACATTAGCTTAGCAGGACGACAGATGGGACACAACGGCGTTGAACTCAAGTTAGCGGAGTCTTCCACGGCTGCTAATGGTGATGCTGCAGGACAGCTACATGATACTAAGATGTCTTCAATATTCAGCTGGATGCAATATTCCCTTCTTCTCCGGAAACAGGAAAATGAGAAAAAAAAAGAAGCTACATCCTATCACATGGACAACATAATGAAAGTGATGTGGGGGCCAAAAAATATCATATAAGACATAAATCCATTTAGTGAACACCCTCCCTAAGTGCATATCTTATAATTTTATGGATTCCTGGGATAGTCAATTGACTCATCGAGGCATCTAGGCATGCATCGATCACAATGCAGATCCTGTAGGCTTTGATTCAGTTTGTAAGACTAGCAAATACCCTCACATATGAATGGAATGAAGGGGTTGTGGAGTAGCTGAAATGGAAGTGTTTCTGGAATTGATACCTCTCATGTGTTTTGTGACAGAACCTAGTGGACAGTTCAGACTTGTGACAAGTAGGAGGTCTTTACCATTCCACCCATTCTAATGGATTCTAATGGACTTCATGGAGGAATATTTAGGTGCATCTTCATTGTAAACCAACACATTATTCCAGCTAGACTCTGATGAGAGCCCAATTGAGTCCATTGGAATATAAATAGACCTAATTATATAATATAGGATTTGTGACATGTCATGTGTTGAGACCTGTCTTTCTGGAATCTAACCAAAAATGAAGCATCCTAAGCTCAAATAAATCATGATAGGTTGAAATATTTCTAAAAATAGAATTTATTAGGAATTATTATATCTAATTACAGAATATGCCAAAGTTTTCATATCGTGATATATTAATATGATAAGTGTTTTAATTCCTTATTTGTTAGCATGGAAATCTTTCTAAAAATGGAACTTTCACTAAATCATAGCCACTGCTTAGTGAAACATATGTGTTAGAGCAACACTATCACAAAGGACAAGGCCACCAAATAACAAGAGTGAAGACAAGAGGAGGAAAGATAGATGAGGATGAGAGGAGGGATCAATGACTTATAGCTGGTTCTCACTTGATAGTGGGAATCCTAAGAGATTGAAGCTGAGGCTAGCTACTGTACATGAGGGGTTTATCTACTACTGAATACTACTAGAATATTCTGAAGGGATGACTAATTACTGCATAGCTAGGCTGAATAAGCATCTGAATCATCTATGGCTGAGTAAGCCATAGCTGAGTAATTGACTTAGTAAGCCTCTGACTCAGAACTGGGTTTTCTATATTCCATGTTCTAGAATGCTCTATGTTCTAGAATGTTCCATGGATAAAGTATATTTCATGGGTCAAGTATATTGTGAACCCTGACAATATGTGGCAAAATTATACTTTCAAGAAATTTTCCTGTGGTGTCAAGACTCATTCCAAAACTAAATTAGGAATTAGGGGCCATAGGCCACAATAGTGCTACATTGGAAAAGTCAGAAGGAGCATCAGAAAGTAATCCAAACATAATGCTACTAAAGTATAGAACTATCAGCTTGATACAAGCAAAACTGTTTGAAACCAGAACTTGTGGTTCAGATGTTTCAGGCAAGCAAGTGGAATCACACAACATGGTAGTCTGTGGAATAGGAGATGAGGTAGGATCAATCACATTATTGTGGCTGATGAATTTGGCTAGGAAGACATTTGTTGTGGCATTACAGGTGTCATTAATAGAACTTGTAAGCTGAGAGGTATGCTATTACCATCTGAAGGTGTAGGACCATCATTGTTAACCTTAAATCTCAGTTGGTCTCTGCACCACTTAATAAACAAGAGAAACCTGTGAGAGAATTGCACTAAATAAGTATCAGATAAGTCAGCATATGCAGTTGCCTCATAGTAAGGATTAATATTTGTACATACTGTGTCATATCCCTGCATGATTCAGTGCTCACCATTTCCAGACTGTTTACAATCAATCCCAACACTTTCCTGACTCTCTGTTCATCTCTGGGTTTACTTGGATCTATTTCCATTTTTGTGCTTACTATGTTTCAGCCACATATGCTATACTTTTTGTAGTATATCTCTCTGCATTAATGTTTAGTTTGTACTCCTTAGTCTTTGTCATATGCTCTCTTTCTTTTGACCCACTTACTTTTCCATTTCACTAGTATGATTTTAGTACTTGCATATTTTACTCTGCTTACTTAGATTCTTTAGTATTTAAGTGCCTCAAATGTACTGTAGTACTTTAGTTTGTTAATTATTGTGTTTAACATTCCTACTAGTATCTGTAAATTGGATGTTAGGAACAAAGGAGGTGCAGCACATAAGCTGAAGTCATTGTCCATCTCTGACCCTCCTTCCTGGATAGCACTCAAATGCATTTCCAGAGATATACCTGTAGTCTCTGGTATTTCTCTCTGGCCTTACTGTGTCTTCTATCAGCCCGGAACCTCTAGATAATACCCTGGAAATGAGTTTGTGACATACTACCTTATGCAAATAGCCCAAATTCTCTGGTATCTTTGTCCCTCAACAGAGACACAGTTCAACAGTAGCCTTGCAATCCTTCTGTGGACAAGGATAGCATGCAAAATCAAGTATTATAGCAATAGAAAGTAGAGGAGTACAGGAAGAAAAAGCAATAAGAATGTAAGTAATGTCCTATATATACAACTCTGAAGTACTTGTGGCCCATCCCTGGGGCAGCCACTATTCATTGTAAAGAAAATTTAGTATGTAGTTAGTGGCCCTAAGAACAATAGTGAGCAGCTTGAACATGCCTAGGTGTGATATAAACTCATAACATGTCATGCATGGGCACATGTTGAGGTGTTATGCATGATTGCATCAGCTCTAAGTCATGATGTAAAAATATGGACATAGGTCAAAATCTGGACATTAGTGCAAAACATTTAAATCAAGATTATACCACACTTGATGTCCAGATTTGCCAACTGATTTCTAAGTTCATGTCTAGTTTCTTGCCCAGTTTATTATCTGGACAGAAAGTGCCTACTGTCTAAGTTCTACATACATCAGACAAAGTGCAACACTGTACCTGCTTACTACCCTCTCTGCCATTCAAAGGTGTGGGCAAGCAGATAGGCTCAGATGTGCAGGCAGGAAGGGTGATGGAAGTAGAAGTAGAGATTGTAGGAAGAGGCAGTGGTTGTGGGTTTGGAACAAAGTGAGTAATAAGATAGATTTCGGCTTTTGAGCAGAGATGTGGCTGGGCAGTGGCATGGATGAAATAGATGGTGATGACTTTGCTGGTGGTGTTGCCTGCATTACCTGGCACAAGAAGGGGAGAAGAGATGGAAGATGTAGGAAATTTGATGGAGGAGCTGCACTGGCAGCTCACAGAGAAAGAGCTGATGGATGATGAAGGAAGGTCAGTTATCAGTTTGGCTGTAGTGATCTTCAGAATGAGGCATGCACAGGGGTTGTTGGGAATAAGGAGGCTCATACAAGCAGCAGAACTATGGAAGCATGTAGTCTACTTGTTCACTGGGCTTATTTCAGGACTTGGCAAGTGAAAGTAATGTGCATATGCAGTGATGTCTGTGAGAAAGCCAGCATGCTGACTGATCATTTCCTTACCTAATATACTGATCATATGCCTGCAATTTTCTCATGATTAAAATTAATGGTCATGTGGGAATTTTTTCCAAAAATAAAAATATACCTAAATCATAGCCACATCTTAAGTGAATATAAATATGGAAATTATATATTGTCATCCTTACCCTCATGGTTTATCTCTCTCACAGTTTCTATTTTTAGGTGAGTTGCTAACTAGCTCTTCAGTTCACTCATGCCTCAGGCATCTCTACTAGAGATTGAATGTTTGGTGGTATTTATTCTCAGTGCTCATATCATTTCAGTGCTTTTCCATGTTATTTTGTTCCTTTCTAGGAGCCTACAACATGTCCATACACACTACTACTTCAGGTTTCTGTGATTTGTATTCAGTTGCAATATGGTAAACTCTCCTTAGATATTGTAGCTTAGACTATTCTATTTATCATTATCATGAGGCCTGCCTGCATATCATCACCATTGCAGCATTCTTTCATACAATATTTTGGCTATGTTCCTGCTTGTCACATTATGTGTGCCTATTATGCCTTATGTCTCTCACCAAACAAAGACACTATTGTCTCAGCTTGGCTGTGCAGCTGTGCTATAGGCACCCTTGGACCTGACTTAGCCATGTCAACTCTGTCCAAGTCCCAGATACTGAGCTGCTATCTTTAGCTCTGCTATGCTTCAAGTTCCACTCTGTGCTAGCTAGACATGCCTTCTTCTGTATTCACAGCTTCCATTATCATGTGCTACTCTGTCATAGATAGCCAACTACATTAGCATGATAGTTTTTGATAATTAAATGCAAAATTTCTTTAGTGTTAATGTGCAGAACTGCACTGGGCATATCAGAGTACATTGACAGCTGCAATGTATTGAAGGCTTTGCCAAACAAAGGCAAATTTATAACCCACAAGTGGTGCCAGTCATTAGGGTATTGGAGTCTTGCAAAAACTTCAGATTAATTGATTAGATTAGATAAAGTACTCTGCAACTGGTTTGGAGCCTGAACCTAACAATAATCTACAGTAGGGTGAAAGTTCAATATCATTCTATGGTTGGTTAAAATCTTGCCAAGGTACCTTCACAGCAGATGCCCACTGTACAGTGTAAAATCCTGGTTAAGAGCATAGTGGGTTGTGCACAGTGCAGACAGCAAGACTCAGCAGGGAGATGAAAAAAATAAATCTTTGTGGGCAAGATAGAAAAGAACATAGCTCCAGAAGAAAATGTGTGCACCCAAAGTTCTTACAGAGATAGGCACACACAGATCAATGGGGAAGATATAAGAGCACATGAAACTTGACATTGTCATATACCAAAACCCAGACCACATTTCTGACATCCTTCTGACCATTTGTTTCTTTTATTAACATTTCTGATACCCCTTCTGACTCTAAGATATGACTTCCAATGCTTATTATGATATCTAGTTCTATTATGACTATGTCACTACTAGTTACCATTCTCTGTTTAGTTAAAAAGTTAATTATCAATGTATTTAAGTAGCTAGTTTCTGTCCTGTATCTGCAATCTAAATATCAACTAAGATCCACCCTAGTCTTTTTGCTGTTTTAAGTCTTTCTCACATTCTGACATCTGACATCCTTCTGATTCTCTTCTAGTTAACCTTGGGTTAACTAGTCTTTCTTACTCTTGACACTAGACTCTGTCTCTAGTTCTCAACCCATTCAAGTTGTCTCCAACAACTTTCTGACCCTGCAGTACTTCCTCCTGATGTGTGGACCACATCTGTTAGAACCCATAAGAACCAGAAGGGCACAGCATACAAGCTGAAGCTGATAGTTCTATGTTAGTAGTGTTACATTCAGAGTACTTCTGACACTGCTTCTGACTTTTCTGATGTAGTGCTATTATGGCCTATGACCTACAGTCATTCACTGGCCAGTGCCAGGATTTTTTACTCAATGGAGTCCTGAATATTTTTTTGCCAATATTTCTGCAATTAAGTTTTACATACATTTACAGTACCTTCTCAAATATCTGCAAAAACATTATGGAGCCATCAGGTTGCATAAGTGAGGAGAAAACTGGTGGTGTTTAGGTGTGTCTCAACTCTAATCCATTTTTAGCCAAAACTGCCCAGTGCTGGATGTCCCTGAAGTTTGAACCAGCCACAGCAACCAGTCTGACTTGCAAATTAACATTATCAGCCTCAATGTTCCAGGTTGACTCATTGTTATTGCTGTCACTGGTGCCTTCAAGGATATCTACCAACTTAAGATGTGGAATGTGGCTCTATTATAGTCTACTATTTTAGTTTTGGCAGGATTTAGTGCTTCTCTGCTTTGACTCTCTGTTTTGCAACTTCCTGCAGTTTCTCCTTCTTGTTCACCTCCTGTTGACATGCAAACTCTCTGATTTTGCTCTTCCAGGCATTAGAGCAATGGCATAGAGTGCAGGATCCAGTTTAAGCACAGCACTGTTGAATCAGTTTGCATACAGGATATGTGACAGCAGAATAAGAGAGCTATCTGTATTTGATCAAATCTATCCCAGCCACAATAACATATTCACAAAGATAGACTCTATATACATGTATAGGAGTACCATATCCATCTAACAAGTGTGCAAAAATAGCTTCTTCATAGACAACTTTCACAACAGTTCTCATACTTTTCAAGGCTCTGTTCAAAACATTAGAATTTAGGTGATTTTCACACATTGTGTAATTTTTTTACAAGTTTAATAAAAAAATATTTATATCCTATAAACTACATAGACTTATAGCTGACATACAAAGGATGAATTGACAAAAGAACGAGCCAAGATGGTGCAGAATTGGGACTGAGAGTGCAATCACAAGGTGCTGGGTGGTAACCTGGCACTGGCTGGTGGATGACTGTATAGTTCCTTCTTAACTTTGGGAATGAGTCTTGACAGACATACATTTAGTCTCAAAATATTCAGCCATTACTCCTCAGGCACTGGCTTAACCATCTGGCTTAGGACACTTGGAACAGCATGAGGCAATTCTTGTCAATCTTGTGTACACTTTCTTTGGTTGCTATTTCTCAGATCAAGAAGCCTAATCATAGGAGAATTTTTTACTCTGAATAGATGATCATAAGGAAGGCCATTTAGGGTGGTGGCTAAGAATTTAACAGGTGAAATTTAACTTCTGGCTGGTGAAGTTAAATTCCCACATTAAGTTCAAGTTATGCACAAGTTAACTTGTTAACATGGGTGTGAAAAGTATAATTCCATATTTAAAGTTTTTTCAAGTTTTAATATATGAATATCAAGTTAAGAAGCTACACTACAAGAATCAATTTACAGATTGAGAATTGGCTGAGTAGTCATCGAGATTCAGCACTATGAGTACCTATGCAATAATATTAGACACCTCAGTAAGTAAATGCTGGCTAAACATGTGTATTTTATTCTTGTATTTTATACAGTTGCAATTGACGTGATACGAATGAATCTTATATCTCCATGATAATTAATCATTGCTTTATATATATATACCGATCTGTCTCTTGAATAAAAGCATCATCAGTGAATGATGGTTCAGAATACTGTGAGTTCAATTAAAACCAGAGTACTGCATATGCCTAGACGTAATTACAACTGGAATAACTGATTGTCTATGTCACATTCGTATGATCAAAATTTTATCTCGGTCCCTGTCCTCTGAGCTAGTGTTTCGAATCAGAAAACATACTACTCTGAGGTTCTGCAGTAAATAATGAAATATGATAATTAACCTGAGTATAAATAAAGAAGTTGCATATGAAGATATTGAACTCACCATCAGAATTAGAATCCCCCAGCTTTAAATTGGGTAAAAATAGTGCAATAATAAAAGAGGGCGCACAAATACACAAAGCGCAGATACTCAGCTTGCATTAATAGGGTTTAAAGCTCTACGTCAGATACAATACAGAAATGGAGACTTACTCGTCTCATCATCGCAATGTATGCTTCAGCAATTCCGACACGTATGGGAGTTCCGAAAGCAGGCAAATCCGTAATGCTATCAAAAATATCGCTAAGTTGTTCAGAAGAAAGGCCTTGCAAATTCTGTGCGAGTAGCTTTGGCAAGCCGGCTAACTCGCGGCTGTTAATCAATAAATAGCTGTGTACCATTAGATTCAACTCACTAGTCCACATGCCGCCTGCGATGGCACTGCCGGTGGCATTCCCCAATGACGACCACAGTAAAACGAATGCTGTCACACTCGCCAGATATTCTTGCTTCACTGCAATTTGACTGGCTACTTGAGAAATTTGCAAGATTACGCCAGATCCAAATCCAGATGCCACTGCGTTTAAGTTAAAACATCGTTTATTAACTCTTGCTCGAGTATAACAACAAACCTTGTGCAATTACAAGTAAAGCGATCTTCTCAGGTGTATTGCGGAAGCAGATCATAAGGCTTAAAAATGTGGCGCGTAAGAATTGCAGAACATGCATACTGTATGAATAGACGTACCCAAAGCCAATCATTCTGAATGCGAGAGAGCCAAACAATAGATCTGAGGGTCAAAATATTAGGAAGCAAAAGCATAGAAACCTAAATTGAACGTACATTTGTACCGTCTACATAAACCACAGACGTGAATAACACCACTGACTTGCATGAAATCTAGTTACTTACCGCGTCTTCCACATAATTGCACCCGCAAAGATGGAAGCGATCAACTGTTAAATTTTGATATTATAATAGTGCTTACTAAAATTGATGAGAGTCTTACCAGAGAGAGTCCATGAGCATAGGTCTTTATTCACAATGCAAGTCAATATATAAGCATCATAGAATACATAGTTACTCACATAATAGCCTGCGTCTCTAACGTTCCATCCCTGACTGACCAATATCCAAGAAAACAAGTAAGTAAAAACTACCGACCACGAACAGCTATCCAGAAAACCTAGATAATATACATTTTATTCAAATAACATTAACGGATATCGGGTGAAAAACTTACAAAGCACGCAGCAAATCATAACAGTGCGATTTCGGAAGAATGTGATGGGTACGAGAGGATGTATGGCCACATATCGCTCATACAAGGGAAATATTAACTAAATAAACGAAGATTTAGATATGCAGAGAGTTGCTGGTGGAAGAATTCGACTGCACCAAACATAAAACACCGATGGCGAGAGGCATGTAAAATGCAGGAATTTGCCATTTCCACGGTGTACTATTGAAGGAGCAATGAGTGGCTATATATCATGTCTAATCTGAAAGTGCACTGACTTGCCCGCAAGAGAACATGGGATAAGGATGAGAGTGGCACCACCACTGAGGAAGAAGATGCCACCTAGATCCAGGGTGGAGCAGTATGTCATAAACTTTTGCCACGCTGGCATGGAACAACGTTCGAAATCGTCTTGTTTACTATTCACTGCTAAATTTATCGTAGTGCTTTTCACCTGGCGTTGACGAAGGAAAAGTCCAAGGAGAAGTACAATGGAACAGCCAGGCATCAATAAGCCAAAAAT
>JASFDH010000996.1:0-17707 GCA_036937195.1 Nidularia pulvinata
CGGCTCAGTCAGGCCCGGCAAAATCAGGCCCGGCTTCGGCCGGCTTCAGGCTTCAGGCCGGGCCTAGCACATCACTAACCTGAACCTAAGGTCCAGTTCAGAGTTCGGGCAGGAGGCCTGAACCGAACCTGAAGTCCAGTTCAAGGTTCAGCAAAAAATTTGCCTGAACCGGACTGAACCGAACTTTGCCAACACTATGCTCAGGCCGATACCTGGAGTAATCTCTCCCAAAACTTCCATACGCTTTCCTTGCTGCACATTCCGACTACCTGCCTTCGATAGTCCTCCGAACTTGAAAAAAAGAATCAAACATGTTATCTAGCAATCGATTTTCACAAGTGCCAGCATCTTGTCTTCCTATTTCTACGAAACCATTAACGGACGTGTTACATTTAGCATTTCCCGCTTGAGCTGGTAAACGGCGTGCTGGATTATTGTCAACCAAGCGAGCTGCTCTCAGTAGCGCTGACGAACAGCGACTACCAAGCTGAAGCAGAAAATCTTTTGTACAGATCCGTCGTCCTCAATTCCGCAATGAAAAACGACGAATTCAGAACGTCATCTTGCCTTGTTACCCTTGCCAGGAACCCGTCAAAAGCTTCCCAGGTCCAATCGTTTGAACTCATATATGAGGGGGCCAAGTTCTTTCCTCGACACAATCTCGACCTTTTAGCGGATAGCCTGTTAGCAATGACGTCTCTGAAGGACCTCAAATTGAATCTGCCACGTTCAATGGAAGATGATGGGGCTGCAGTATTAATTCCTGCACTGAAGTAAGTCTGATCTTCCTTGAGCTCAATGCAGATAATTATTTGCAATATTAACGTACTTCATTGTCATCAACTAGGAAATGCACCTTCTCTCTCACCACGCTATACATCCCTTTCAGAAGTCTTCTCAGCGACTGGGTACTGTGTCAAAAACACCTTGAGGTACTGGAACTTCACTGCGAGTACGGAACTCTGAAGCCGTCAGCGAATCAACTATACATCTGCAAACAGCTTGCTACGCAGAACTCTTCTCCCCCTCTTACATTATTTATGTTTAATTTCTCTCATGTTGTAGCGGCTTTCTCCGCGTTCTCTGTCGGTGCAACTTGGAATGCCAAGCCCATAGCGGATTCCCTCCACCGGAAAACTCCATCTCAAGTCAGCCGGGTCGAATTGATCATTGACACACCCTTAGATGATGCCGTTCTACACAGATTTTTGAGATCTATTGCGGAGAACTTTCCTAGGCTCCTGAGCATAGGATTTCGTATCACAGATCCTGGAATACGCGAAATTGTGAGTCTTGAATATGTGAAACACCGATATTAGCTAAAGCTTTAATCAATAGAGTACACCTTCCTTCGCGTCTCTTCTCACAATATTTCCACATCTTACTGTCATCGACCCATACATTGGCCGGACCCACCTCTCGTCCAGTCCGCCAAAATCAATCGAATCCGGGACTCTGATTGGTCAAAACCCTTGATCGACGAAAGGTGGGTCTGGCCGATGTGGGGGGTCGACGATAGTATGCATGTTGACTTCTAGTGCTACAGTGGTTTAGTAAAATCTACGCCTGCTCCATATCATGAAATTCATGTTGGCCTTGTGAGTTCATGGGCAACGGCCTGTCCACACCTACATATAATTATGTATCTGGATGCGTTCGCCGCTACGTGTGATTGGGAACCTAGGAATTGAAATGTCGGGAACTTTTAAAGATGATACCGGTTCGAATAAAATGCAATATCTGTATACCAGTCGATATGCCTCGCAAATTTTACTGTAGGCGTAAATATCTATCAATCGTCCGTCGATATTTAACGCACAGTTCCTAGTTGTTCACCCAAGAGTTCCTACATCGCTTTGAACGACTGCTCTTTCTCCGTCCATATCAGCCAAAAAGAAGTGGCCCATTTTTATTTAACAAAATGATACAATCAGGCAGTTAATGTTGAGACGAAACGTGTAGAAAACCTAAAAGTATAGAAACCGCAGTTATAAAGGAACATTGACAACTGGGAATAACGGGTGTCCCAGTTAAAGACTGTCATTTGACCCCCGGGTCCTCACTCGATGACCCCCTCAAGCCCAGGTAGAAGAGAGTGCGAAATAACAGAAAAAGAATGTGCAGTCCCCACAAGTGCAGACTCAACGGTGCTGTTGGTATCCCACCAGAATTAGCAGCTGGCATACCATCAGGATCCATTCATTTCGTCAATCTTCGTTGAGCCGCGAGCATGCAACCCGGCCCTCAAGATCCTGCAGGCAGCGGAGAGCGACAAAGCCTGAAAGAGCATGCTATCTCGAGTACTCGGACTTTATACTACTACTGGAATCGCAGCAAATCTATGACAATATACCGTCCAGAGTCCGAGAGCGCGGTGGTCTCACTCGGGAGAGTGGAGCTGCTCCCCCAGCGGGCTGCAAACTCCATTCTATGGCTCTTAGGAATTTGGGGGCAAATGAGAGTGGCGATTGCAGCGAAAAATATCCCACTATCGTGACAATTCAAGGTCCATCCCACTGGAATCGAACAGAATATTCGCTGTTGGCACATTTCTCGGATCAGCGTGACTGCCACTCCATCAGAATGAACCCATCCCACGGCAGGCTACGCAGGAACCCACAGTCGGACTCTCAGGATATCACAGGCGAAAGAGAGGGCTCAGTGAAGAAAAAGAATTAATTATCCTCAGTGGAACCCTTGGAGGAAAGTAAAGAGACGACAGAAGAAACAGACAAGTGCCAGCTGCATTCAAGGCGTGACAAAGGAGCTTTATGTATTTCAGTAGATAATGCCATTAGACTCTTCATAATATTGTCCTACACATTACAGCACATAGGTCTACAAGCTATGGCATCGCGCTCTAAATGTACATTGACCGTTCATATGAGGTTCTCGCACCGGCAATGAAAGCTTCCATGTCGCTAGACACAGCCATTTGCTCCAGACACCGCGCACGATGCACTCAAAGAATATACGCCTTCTCCAGCCGTTTCTCCGCCAAGATCTCGACACGACATGTAGTAGTTCTCGGAGACTGGAGTCCGTTTTCCCTTGTCTCTGAGGTATCATCTAGAGCTCTCGTGGTGCTTGCCTCAGGTATCCAAGGGAGAAAGATGTCGAACCCGTCATGGTTCTACTTGAGCTTTACAGCGCTCCCATTGGAGTGCCACGGCGCTCTGTGATTCATGCTATCCTTAAAGCACAGAAATCTGCGAGGGAAACGAACAAGCAGTAGGAGAAAACGTTGGACGAAAATCTCCTGGGGAAGAGGAAGAATAGAATAAGTATCACGACCTGTGCAATCAGAAGGTCATTTGTGAGATACAAACACATAGACGAAGATGACGACAAAGTGTAGAAAGCGTACAATAGGAAATCGGCGGCCGTAACTTCCACGATTCGACCTGTGCACGAGCTCCTTTTTAGAGCTTTCAAGAGCAGCTGACAAGAGAAAAAGACGATGCCATCCCGGCGTTTTGAGCTCCCATACAATCTCATAGGAATACACCGACATATCACCGGTACGAGTGGAAATGTTATTTCATAGGAGTCATATCCCTGGGCAAATTGCACAGGCGCACGGGATCTCATAATCTACTTGCCAGCCAGTGCGACGAGTGAACAATAGGGGTCGCCATCCTAGCAATAACTTCCATCCCATTGCGATCGTGCAGGACATCTATGGCTCGCATATACCATAGGGACAGCGGGATCTCAATCCTCGACGAGCCGAGTAAGAACTCGGACTCTAGCTATCAAGATCCCGTGGGCAACAACATAAATGTCAACAACGCGAAGAGAGCAAGCCGACCCTACAACACGAACTCCCACAATACTGACATCACACATAAGATCCTCGTCCAGCCTACTGTCGGAATCAGCGAAAGCGCCGGTCTGCAGTGCGCAACCTGTCCCTCGACTCGAGTTAATAAATGCCTGCCTGAGCATTCTCAGGGACACATAGCCAATGGAGAAAGATGATACCGGGAAAGGGTAAGCCACCCCGACTATGCCATCCTCATGGTACTGCGAGAATCCCACTATAATCAACAGCTGGCCTAACGCCAGGACCAGCGAGATCTCCAAGACACATCGAGCTTTTCAATGCTAAGCACTTCGGCCCCGATCTCCCGTAGACAGCATAGAACGATGGTAGCAGGAACGAGAACGCATTCCTAACGGTTCAAGTCCCAGTCCCCGTACCACCGAGACCAGTGAGAGCTTAATTTCCTCCTCAATCTGAACTGGCAGGTGCTCGCCTTCGCCCTCTTGCAGAGACGAAAGGAAGGCGAAAATAAGGAAGACAAGTTTGTCGCGATAAATGAATCCCACCTCCTGCTGGAATCGCACAGAATCTCATAATTTGACTATATAAGGTGGCGGTCTCCTGGGCATATAGGACGCAGGTTATACAGCGTGGAACGTGAAGAATGTGCGAGCCATTGTCAAATGGCGAGGACCCCTTAGACAGGCTATAACTGGAGGCCCAGCAGGCACCTCACGAGCTGCAGGCCAAAGACACGAACCTGCTCGCTGACTAGGGGGCGAGCATTGCTACTGATGAGGAGAATGAACTCTTGCCTCATAATGAGCTGTCCGTCGTGATGATGAAGAGGACTGCCGCATGATGAAAAGTGGGAGTATTGATTTAACGGCAAGGCAGGCTGCTGCCAGACAGTAAGGTGCCGCTCCGTATAACGACGACAGGAACAGATCAGCATATGACAGCTGAGGGAGCTGAAGTGACTGCATCAAGAACAACGACAGAAGATGAAGGAGTCAATTTTGTCGCTCTCGCCATCAACTGATGCTCCCCTCCCTGTCGTCCTCTTTCTCCTTCTCCTTGTCATCAATGTCCATCTCCTCCGCTTTCTCCTCAGCATGGACGTCCCCTCCTCCTGCTCTTGCTTCTTTTAAGCCTCCCCTCCACTAGCCTCAGCTTCGCATGCTTCTCTCCGAAACCAAGGTCACTCCATCGAAGAGGGAGACAGTATGAGTCAACTTGTGCCCTCCCAAGGTGGAGAGCTCACCCTATTATAGCTGAGTTGCAGCTGCATCGTTCTCGGGTCGCGCACCGCATACCACTTGAATCGAGTAGCAACCGTTTCACGGTTGAGTCGCATCCTACGCGAATCGAGTAGCATCTGTGTTCTGCTTGTGTCACGTAGCAACATCACCCTGCTAGTGTTTGAGTATCGCACCCTGCCCGACTCGCGTAATCGCACCTTGCGCGAAGCGGGTAGCGAGCAGATCCAGCTCGAGTGCCCCGCGTAGCAGCCGCTCCGTGCTCGAGTCATGTAACTGCATCCTGCTAGAGTCGCGCAGCAGCTGCATCCTCCTCGATTCGCGTGTCTTCCGTGCCCTAGTTCCAGTCCCACAGCAGCTGAGCCGTGGCTTGACTCGCACGGGAGTGGGTCTTTCTCGAATTATGTAGCAGCCGTGCGCTGTTCGGTTCGTGTAGCAATCGCTCTCTGCTCTGAAATCGCATAGCACTCCTGCCCTGTCTGGATCGAGCAGAGCAAGCTACTCGAATCGTGTAGCATCCGCGCCCTGCTCTACTCTTGATCATTTCGTGCAGCAGTTCTACCTGCTTAGATCGTGTAGCAGCCGCACCCTGCTCGTCTCGTATAAAAGCCACGCGCCCCTCAAGTTGAGCAACCTGCTCGATCGTGCAGCAGCCATGCCACCCGACTCGCATAACACCTGCCCGCACCCCAGCAATCGTATATATTGGATTCGAACATAACATATTTTGGGGGCACCCGAGAGTGCATGGCAAATACATTATGTGAACCATCCCGGCGCTGGTGCCGGACAGAGGTGCCAGCGACGTGTTCAAGTGGGGTAAGAAAGATACTTGGTCATGGATGGCTAGTGCGGGGGCAGATTATGGAGCGGTGGTAGCGAGTTCGAGAGCAGGAGAGGCCAGATGAAAGGCAGGCGATTGTTTGTTGAGGAGCTAAGCAATAACGATACAATATATAAGAGTCTAGGTGTCATTGAAAAAAGAGGCATATTGATAGCATACACGGGTGACTGGGCTGCAGGTTGACAGGATTCGTGCTCATACGGACGAGCGAAGTCTGAGGGAAGCGGAAGCCGCATGTCAAGAAATGGCTCTCGGCGCAGAGCTATCGATTCGCATGACGGTGATCGTTATAATCGTAGGCAGGAAATAGCATGCGAGGTACCGAGGAGACAGGAAGTTCCATAGCGATAGCGGACTGCAAAGGTGGCAGTAGATACAACAAGGGTATAGAGAGGATTGGCAGAGGCGGTATAGTCCTGACGTTGCTCATTATGGTGGACAACATCAACCATGACGTATATGAATTACGAAATGGCAGCGATCGGATGCTAGGGCGCCTTCGGGCCGGGATGCCGGAGGCTCTCCAGCGTTAGCAACACTGACAGCGCCGATACGACGAGTTGAGACCGAATCACCAGCCTTCAAAATATATCAACAAGCGTCGCAATGTAAGCATGCACTATGAAATTCTCTCGACGATACTGTCCTAGAGTACAACACCCACCCACTTACTCCAGCTTAAGCAAAACAGAGACCAGGAGGAACCAAGATAGAGCAAGACCACTCCAAAGGGAACGAAGTAAGCAGCACCACTCCAAAGGGAACGAAGTAAGCAGCAACGCCCGCCATGGAGAACGATCCAGCGTGACGGGAAGAAAATGTCACCCATACAGCGAACGAACGAAGCACGCCGCGAGAACCGATGGAGGGGAGGCAAAGAGCCAGAAGGGGCCATACAGTAATGGAGCCATAAGCGGAGGCATACGACGCGCATCCCCGTCAATAGAGAGTCAAAGTATGCGAGGAAGAAAAAAACCACGCATTGGGTAGGGAAAGAATGAAGGGGTAGACATGGAAAGGATACAGGAATTGAGCATAGAAAGAATAGATAGATCGAACATGAAAAGAATGAGCTGATAGGGCGTCACAGAAGAACAGGGACATGAAGCATGAAAATAGCGAACAGATGAGAAGAGAAAGAGAAAATAAACGAGAGGAAAGAAAACAGGTCAAAAGGCAGAAAATCGAATGAATGGAACGAGAGAAAGATAGAAGGCATACCTATGCTAGTTCTGCAACTGATGTCAAATCCTCCTCCTAAAGCCTTCGCTCCAACTCCGCTCCTGCCATGCCTTTCTCCTTCGATACTGCCCCCCTACTTGGACGAGCATCCGCTTGACGCTGAGCTTCGGAGAGAGTGCGTCGAGTCCAGGTCCTGGAGCGAGCACCCCGAGCTCTGACCTAGAAGAGCGCCAGAACGCGCCAAACGACTCGCCCATGGTCAAGGTCACGATGACGATGATATGCCCATTTAAGTTGACGAAGAGGCGATGGGGGCGGCGGCACCTTCTCCGCTCGCAGACGACTGTGAGACGAGAAGTGCGGTAAGCGAAGTGAGTAGGAAGGGACAAAGGGGTCAGATGCCATGAGAGGTCAAATAAAGGGGAATCTTGATCCTTGAGCTTGCCAATACGCACGGGACATGGGGCGAGAAGGAGGGCCAGAAGCCAGCAGCCAACAAATGGCGCGGGCTCCTAAACGGACGAAGAGCCAGAGCAATGTCGAATCAACCAACTTCAAATGGAGGATGACTCGAAGGGCATTCATCCGTATGATATACTACTACATAAGCGATGTTATTGCCAGCGTTCCGTCGAGGAAACCAATTTCAGAAAGCGGGATTGAACGCACACTGACGCCGCAGGTGAGTGTTCTTATAGGCATTGGAGGACTGACTGATCCAGGATAGAAACAAATATGCCAACGCGCATGGCAGGAGAGCTGAAGATAACATGATGAGCACGGAGAAGGCGGCGCGGTGCTAGGGTTGCTCGTCGTGGTGATTGACGTTCAAGTCGATTGGCGTGTGGGAAATGCCAGTGGGCTGATAGCACCGCCGCTCCGAAGCATCGACACCGAGCACGTAATCATTCATATTGAGCTCACTGCCTTTAAGTTGTGCTAAAGGTGCTAGATGTCATGTCTTCTCGACGGCACCATCGCCGAGTAAGTGAATACAAGCACTAGCCTTTGGCACTCGAACTGAATAACACAAGCTGCCCACATCAAAATGATAACATTAATCTTGCAATCCCAAGCACCACTATCTATCTTGAAACATCACCCAACAAGCTTTCGAGGAGTGTGTATTTTCCGCGCTATTCCAACATGGTATGAAGCTTGAATATCCGCTTGTCTCCTGCTTTTATGCTTCCTCTCCTCTCTTCGAACCAATATGAAAAAGCTGTGAGCTTTCAGCTGGAATACTCTCATGCCAGCACCAGCATTCCCTACGGCGATGACGAGTACGGAGAGTGACCATTTTCCTAGCCAATCGTGTAAGCAAGATTGCTTGCTATGCGGACTACAGTTCGCGTCCACTCTCTCGCATCTCGGTGCCTAGATTTGAGGGCTACCACGATGCCTCCGGTGAGAAACACAGGACACGTCGGTTCTGGTGAAGCTCTGGACAACGGCGGGTCGGCTTGACATCGGACTCCAGGGAGAGCGCGTCGCAGGGTCCAGGTAGAAGGCGCTTTAGACTCGTATCCCAGAAAGTGCTAGTGCTTCGACGCAAAAGAGGCCTTTCGGGCGTCAGTGCTGCAATGGAGCTGATGCATCCACTCGACTTCAGGGGGGCAGGGGTGTATGATGCGATGGTGCTGCAATTTAGTACCGCTGCGAGACATATAAGTGGTAAGTGACTTGAAGAAAGGAAGGGGAAGGGAGAATACATACCCACATCGAATGAAGACAAGGTGTTCGACGCACACATGCTTGAGTGAGATTATGGGTAACTACACGAGTGATGCGCGGTCAGCATTCAGTCGATAAGCCCAATGTGAGGAAGCCAAACCGTACTGTAGCGAGGGGACGCAGGCAGTTGCTTGGGCGTAAGGGGGCGTTTCGCATGTCGGGTGAAGCAAGCTTCCTCTCACTTTACGGTGTTCCTGCGCGATGATATTGTGGTGATGCAGCGCCCCACAGACGGACGTAATCTTCGGGCATGTGAGAGCCACATGCCGAGTTTTAATACCTCGCAGCCTGCGAACCTTTCTCGCTCTTGCAACCCTTCCCGTAATATTATCCCAGAAAACCTCTCTCCTTCCTGGGCGCTTCCCACGTACAGGAAAACACCCGCGGCGCGAAGTCGTAACTCCTGGCACGCATGTCTGCACGAAAATGAAAGAGTCTGCGAGGTGGCCATATGCGTAGATCAGGCAGAACCATTGCGGGGTACAGTTCAGCGCGAGGAGGTAGGTGTCAGTAAGGACATGTACGAAGGATAGTGAATGGTTGTTGTCTAGTACAGAGGAATGCGTGCATGTAGGCGAAAGCAAGGCGAAAGCCAGCGTTTTCTCGTCTGGATAATGATGCATCAGCTTGACATCGGACCCCCAGGACAGCGCGTCGAGATGGAATCCGGGAACGAGCATGTCAGACCCGTATCCCTGGGAGTACTTAAATGCGAAAAGAAATCTCTTGAGCGTCAGCGCTGCGATGAAGCCGGTCCACCTGTTGACATGAGGATGCATGGTGCGATAGTGCATCGATTTCGAATCACTGTGAGAGGAATGGGTGGTACGACAAGCGCCAATCGAGCCCGCATGTGGGATAGGAAGGAGGCAGCTGACTTGAGCATTAGAAAGGGAAGAGGGAGGCGAGTAGGGTAGCGCGTTCAGCTGCGTCGTACGGGCCTACTGTGGTGAAGAGAGGGGAGGGGAATAGGCGGGCCGGGAGAGCCGATTTCTAAATTGAGGGAAAAGGTGAGTGCTTGTACGAGAACAGGAATGGAAGTGAGGCGACATACTGTACGCTGCAACTGCATGTAGTGTTGGAATATTGGATTGCAGTTTGCGAGTGTTTCGCGATGTCACCGCATTTACACATGCATCTCGTTTCCTTTAGTTTACATTCTTGTGGCTTTTCTATTGTTAACTATATTTGTATATTTGTTTCAGGCTTACAGTATATAGGTAGTCTACTATTGTTGTATGTACTCATCCGTTTGCCCTCTTGGAACCCCCCCCCTTATCCTCCTGAGGACAAACTGTCTCTGATGTCGTCGAGACTGCGTCGTTTATTTTAACATGTAGGTATTGTTCGTCTCGGTATACAGCGATGATACGTATAGCACCACCGCGAGCCTATCATGTCCAGCCAATCGTCGGCCTGAGTCTCAACTCATGAGGGACTCAAAGTGTCTCACTTGCGATCGCTATGACGTCGGATATCCATCTGCGTGCCATATTGAGGCGTAAAAACGACGCAGATAATATTAGCACAGACGTAATATGCTCCACTAAGCACAGCGACAGCATCCGCAGAGTAGCGTCCACATCCACCATCGACAGTTGCTCTCGTGGGTTTTGTGAGTCGAGCTCTCGGGGAAATCAACACGTGCTTGCCCATTCGAGGCTACAGGAGATGTCAGGGATGCGGGACGGAGAGAAACGCAGTGTAAATCGCTTTGAATGGTTGACTGTCTAGCTTTAGGTTCAGAGGTGGATTACCGCAAAATATGAGACAGGACTTACGCGTCGTCGAAGTAATCCTTTATACCTTGCAAAAATCTTCTTCTCCGTCTTTCAAGTCATATCTAACCCGAGAACCCTTGGATAACGGCGGGGAATGAACCATCGCTCGTGGGCGGATAGGGTATTGTGTTTGGTGTGTCATTGTCGTCTCGGATCGCCAGCATGGCCGCGTGCCATCTGAGAGTCGTCCAGTGCATAGGACTCTTCGCAACGTCCTGCTTGCGCTATCACCGACTTACATCGGAAGGAGAGTGATCTCGCACCTGAGGCTCAGTGTGGCCGCTGGCAATGACTGGTGACTGGTGGCTGGTGACCTAGTGTTCCAGGGTGAGCGGAATGTTTCATCACCTTTCGATGGCTAACTTCGAGGGGGTCGTGCTTGACCTTACGGGTGTCAAGGTAGCGACATAGCCTGTCCGCAATCTTTGGTGTTGACTGTTCATCAGCTTTTTCGAATTCCGGTTGGGCTGCAAGCTTCGGCTAAAGCGCTCAATCGATAACGTAGCTGCAAACTACCAACACCTCGTCTCTCTAATACAATCGCAAGCTCTACAGCTTCATTCGAACGAGTTTTAACAAACCTAAACCTTTCTCTTTTCTATCCGCTATGTCAACATCGAATGTCAAGTCGAAGAAACCCGAGGGAAAAGTTGGCGAATCCTTTTTTGCGCTTTCCAAGGGCGCAGTGGATGCTCTGGACAGCGTCGCCAGTCTAGTCCCTCTACCATTTTTCAAAGAGTCTGTAAATGCAGCCAAACAAATTATTCAAGTTGTGGATGTGAGTCCCAATCATTGGCTCTCTTCCAGTATTGATATTTTATGGTCTTAGAAAATCAAATCTAACCGTGATGACTGCGAGATCCTCCAGGATCGTGTTCTCCGCCTTATCCAGGCAGTTTGCGCAGCCCTGGTAGGAAAAACAGAAAGTGATTTCTCGAATACCATAAAGCAGAATATTGAGCATCTCGCAAAGTAAGTGGTTTCGAATATCTGTGCTGTCACAGTTCCATATCTCAACTGACTTTTTATTAGTGATCTAGGTGCTGTGGCTGTGGATGTGTGCAAGGTTCAGACTTCAACTGATCCTCATCATGTTTCATCTCTTGTCAAATCAATTTTTTTCTATGTCATGTATGCAGACAGGTTGAAGGCATGTACTGGGAAGTTGGATTGGGCAATGAGAGAGTTTACAGTGAGTGCTTATACCCCTATATCTATTTGCCTCACTCAAGGAAATCATTAGGTCATGACTGAACTGGATATTGACCTTATTAGCAACCAACTTTTGCTGGATGCTAAAAGGATCAAAGAAAGTATTCAGCAAATTAGAACAGATATTCAGCAAGTCAACAATGGTCTCCAACAAGTTGATCACCATGTCAAAGAGGGAATTACAAGTACTCAGCATGCTGGTAAGTGAATTCCTTTTCATTTCCTAAAAACATGCATTCTAAGTTGGCTTAGAACAGGAACACCTCATCAAAAGCATGCCAAGAGCAGAAGGTGCAAGTGTTACTTCTGCATTTTGTCCTGTTTCATCAGAGTGTTTCCAAGGAACTCGAACAGAAATTTTGGAGACCATTAATAAATGGCAAAAAGACCTTTCTGCTCCTCCCCTCTTTTGGTTAAATGGACTAGCTGGGATTGGAAAATCCACTATTGCTTGCACTATTGCTCTGGAGGCACATTCACAGAACACTCTTGGTGGCACCTTCTTCTTTTCTAGGACTGGTGATGCAGCTCTTCGAGACTATAGATTGGTAATACCCACTCTTGCCTACCAGCTGGCTAGATACTGTCCTGAGTTTCACCAAGTGATTGGCAATGCCTTGGTTAGGACTCCTGATGCTCCCAAAGAATCACTCCAGCATCAGGTTCAGCTTCTGCTGGTTGATCCACTGAAGAATGTCCACGGAATTACTAAGGCTATTCTTATTGTACTTGATGCTTTGGATGAATGTGCCAGTGAAGCTCACAGAATGCAGCTACTGAAACTTCTCTGTCTTGCACTGCCTCAACTACCCTTTTTAAAGATCCTGGTCACTAGCCGACCAGAGATTGATATTGTGGCTATGTTTAAAAAGCAGTTATATCATGACAAGATAATTCTACATGAAATAGAGGCACATATTGTCCAAAATGATATCCATTTATACCTGACTTCACAACTCAAAAATGTACCTGAGGAGTTTAGTGGTATACCAGAGGACTGGATAGCACCAGAAGAATTGCAGCTCCTGGAGCAAAAGGCAGGAAAACTATTCATTTTTGCAGCCACTGTTGTACAATTTATCAAGGATTCACGAGTAAGAGATCCACATGAACAGCTTCAAGTGGTTTTGAAATCAAGCAGTGAATTTTCAGGGGCTAGGCCATACAAAAATCTGGATAGTCTCTATCTCACAATCCTGGAAAACATTTTATCTGAAGACAACAAACAGCCTACTATTGACTGGTTCCAAAGAGCTGTTGGCACTATGGTTACTCTTAGGGACTCACTTTCCTTGGCAGCACTGGCACAGCTTGCCAATGTAAATCCAGAGAGTGGCCCTGAGACTGCATATACAACATATAGATCCAAAGCATCTGCTTTGCATGTAGTAAGGAATACCCTGTTAAAGTTGCAGTCTATATTCATTGTACCAGACTCACCTGAGGACTGTGTTCAGGTGTACCATCCATCATTTCCTGATTTTATACTTGATCAAGAAAGGTGCAATAGCCATGATTTTCTTGTTATAAAGAAGAAACATGAACAAAGGATAGCTACTTGCTGCTTCAAGCTCATGGAGCAATATTTAAAAAGGGACTTGATTGGGAAATTAGGTGTTGAATTACTTAATAAAGATGTGGAGAACTTGGACCATCTGTTGAAAAATGCTCTTCCATCAGAGGCTCAGTATGCTTGTCAGTTTTGGGCATCACATCTCTCAAGTGTACCTCATGATGATAAAAATCTTTTAAAGTTGCTTCATCATTTTGCATTTGTGAAGGCACTTTGGTGGATTGAGGCTATGAGCTTTCTCAAGGCCATTCCATTAGCTGTGACATCTGTGCTGCTTGCTAAAAAATGGGCTGTAAGTCATTGCTGAAAGTAATAAATATTTGAACTAATAATGATGTGAACAGGAGCAATCAAAATGTACTGAAGATCTTCAAGTCATGTTGAATGATATATATCGGTTCCTACTTGCACATCATGAAACACTTGCTATAGCTGCTCAACATGTTTACTACTCAGCTATTCCTTTCACTCCTCAAGAAACAATGATTTATAAAACATATGAATGGAAAGCAGAATCATTGAAAGTCTTGCAAGGCATAGCAAAGAAGTGGTCACCATTATTGAAAATGTGTGAGGGCCACTCTAATTGGGTCAACTTAGTGACATTCTCCCCAGATGGATCAATTCTTGCCTCTTGCTCTTGTGACAACACAGTCAGATTGTGGAATGCAGAGACTGGTGCTGCTATTGCTACATTGGAGGGCCACTCTGGTTGGGTCAACTCAGTGACATTCTCCCCAGATGGATTAACTCTGGCCTCTTGCTCTCATGACATGACAGTCAGATTGTGGAATGCAGAGACTGGTGCTGCTATTGCTACCTTGGAGGGCCACTCTAGTTCAGTTAACTCAGTGACATTCTCCCTAGATGGATCAACTGTGGCCTCTTGCTCTAGTGACAAGATGGTCAGATTGTGGAATGCAGAGACTGGTGCTGCTATTGCTTCCTTGGAGGGCCACTTTGGTCAGGTCAACTCAGTGACATTCTCCCCAGATGGACCAACTCTGGCATCTTGCTCTAATGACAAGACAGTCAGATTGTGGAATGCAGAGACTGGTGCTGCTATTGCTACCTCAAAGGGTCACTCTGATTGGGTCAACTCAGTGACATTCTCCCCAGATGGATTAACTCTGGCATCTTGCTCTAATGACAAGACAGTCAGATTGTGGAATGCAGAGACTGGTGATGCTATTGCTACCTTGAAGGGCCACTATAGTTGGGTCAGCTCAGTGACATTCTCCCCAGATGGATCAACTCTAGCCTCTTGCTCTAATGACAAGACAGTAAGATTGTGGAATTCAGAGACTGGTGTTATAGCTACCTTGGAGGGCCACTCTGATTGGGTCAACTCAGTGACATTCTCCCCAGATGGATCAACTGTGGCCTCTTGCTCTAATGACAAGACAGTCAGATTGTGGAATGCAGAGACTGGTACTGCTATTGCTACCTTGAAGAGCCACTATAGCTGGGTCAGCTCAGTGACATTCTCCCCAGATGGATCAACTCTGGCCTCCTGCTCTCGTGACAACACAGTCAGATTGTGGAATGCAGAGACTGGTGCTGCTGTTGCTACCTTGGAGGGCCATTCACGTTTTGTCAATTCAGTGACATTCTCCCCAGATGGATCAACTCTGGCATCTTGTTCTAGTGACAACACAGTCAGATTGTGGAATGCAGAGACTGGTGCTGCTATTGCTATCTTGGAGGGCCACTCTGGTTGGGTCAACTCAGTGACATTCTCCCCAGATGGATCAACTGTAGCCTCTTGCTCTAATGACAAGACAGTCAGATTGTGGAATGCAGAGACTGGTGCTGCTATTGCTACCTTGGAGGGCCACTATAGTTGGGTCAGCTCAGTGACATTCTCCCCAGATGGATCAACTCTGGCCTCCTGCTCTCGTGACAACACAGTCAGATTGTGGAATGCAGAGATTGGTGCTGCTATTGCTTCCTTGGAGGGCCACTCTGGTTGGGTCAACTCAGTGACATTCTCCCCAGATGGATCAATCCTGGCCTCTTACTCCAGTGACAAGAAAGTCAGATCATGGAATGCTAAGACTGGTGCTGCTGTCAAACACACAAATGCCATTGATTCTTCACCCAAATTGGGTCAAAATGACATAATTCAGATAGTAGACAAGATAATATTTCTTTTTAATTCATCTGGCTCCTTCATTCCATTGTGCATGTTGCCTCCTTCTTTTGACTCCATTTCCTCTGCATTTATTGCATCCTCTAAGCACATTGCAGTAGGCTGTAGAGGTGGTCAAGTAGTGATAATGAAAGATGCCAACCTTTGATATCCTTTTATACTCTTATGAGAAGTCATTATGATGCTTGTAAAGATGCATCATATGTGTTTTTTTTTACCCTCATTAATTCAATTTTATGCACAGTGGTCCATAAATTTACCTGTTTATGTAATTTTCCTTTGCACTTCCAAATATTTATATTTGATGGTGATATGCCCTAGGTGGATCTACACCTAAACACTAAGGGAAAACCCCATATCAGCATCTAAATTATGATATTAGTGAAGACAGCTAGCTATGACAGGACAGAGTACAATAATAAAGCCCTAAGTACTGGAGAAAACAGGCTAGCTAGAATGAAGGAAAATGCAGAGCACAGCAGTGCTGAATATAGCACCAGCATTTGGAACCCAGGGGGAACCAATACAGCTAAGCCATAACTGAGAGTGGCTATAGTACAGCCAAACCAAAGTGACAGTGGTGTTTGTTTGGCTTCAGACACAAGCCCTAACAGCCACACACAATGAAAGAATAAGAAACATAGGAGAATGCCACACAAAAGTGGAACATATGGATAAGCATAGGCAGAAGGACTGTAAAATAATATTAAATGGAATATACAAGTCTATGCCACATCAGTAAGAAACCTACAAGACACAGACAGAAGATAAGTAAGAGAGACACAAAAGAATGAAGTGTCAGATATGTTAGTCAGGCTCTGAAGAAGAGAGCAAAATAGAAGAGAAAGGCTCTGGTGAGATGCCCTCCCAGAGAATAAATACAAATAAACATGCAATCACTAGTAAGCAATGCCCGAAATATGAGCAAACTGAAAATCAGGCCAAGAAATGAGCTAAGAATAGCCATCCAGGATGAGATAAAAGCTCAAGGATAAGGAAGGACAAAAACATTCAAAGTACTTAAATACTAGAAAGTCTTAGTAACCAGAGTAATATGCAAAGCACTACAATTATACTAGTGCAATGGAGAAGTAAGTGGGTTAAAAGAAAGAGAGCATATGATGAAGACTAAAAGAATACAAATTGAATGTTAACACAGAGAGATATACTACAAAAAGTATAGTGTGTGGCTGAAACGAAGTAAGTGCAAAAATGGAAATGGACCAGAATAAACCTGAGTAAACCCAGAGATGAGCAAAAAGTCAGGAGAGTGTTGGGATTGATTGTGAGCAGTGCAGAGATGGCATGTGCTGTGCCATATAGGGATATGACAGTTTCATAGATAGAGTGTTCTTCTTCTGAGTCAGAGTTTGGTGCTCTGAAGATGCAAGACATGATGTTGGTGGGTTCTGGTGATGCCTGTCTTGGATAAGACAGACAAGGTGTTCAGCTTGACTTTTTGTTATGGCAATTAAGCCTTTATTATAGGTTCAAGGCTAAGTTTGTTGGTCTTGAGTTCTGGGTTCAGTTTAATAGTGGTAAAACCTCATATTAGGTTCTTGAGTTTGGGGTAAGACATGCTTCCTTGAGTAAAGGACAGCTGTTGAGCTGCTAAGTCTCTTTCTAAGAGAAGCTTAGGTTTGATGAGCCTCTAGACTAGGTCTGAGAGGGTTGAGTCTTGTTCTGGGTTCAAGGGATTTGAGAAAAGTTGTCACAAGGCTATATTTGCCTAGGTCAAGCTGAAGAGCAAGACCAGAGTACAAAGCACTACTTATAGTAATCTATGGTAGTCTGTGTGCAGTGTACTAAGTATAACTACTGTTACTATTGGCTAGTCCAAATATAGCTACTCATGTGATAATTGTTCTATGTAAAGAAAAGATGTTGCATAACAGGTTACTTGTATAGGAAATTTGTAACAGAATAGAAATATTGTAATTTCTTGTGAAGACTCTTAAATTGTAGGTATTCATGAATCTAATCAACATATTAGAGCAATTCTTTACTTGGAAGAAAGATACACCTGAAGAATCTCTGCATCAAAAAAATTACCAGGATAGAATTTCAGACAAAGACATACATCAACCCCCAACTGCAGGCAATGTCATTTAAGTGCTCCACAACACTATGCAAGTGCCCCACACTATCATGCAAGTCCCTGCACCTAAACCACAAAAACTGTCAATTGCAAACCTCATAGCTTG
>JASFDH010000997.1:0-17699 GCA_036937195.1 Nidularia pulvinata
TCCTCTTCAGATGATTCGGACAGTTCCCATTGTTGACGGACGTCCTCGTCCAAATCTACCCTGAAACGTACAGGAAGGTGAGCAGTAGATGAGAAAGAAACGCGAGTATGACTTACATTCCAGACGGATACTTGGTTGAGCAGGAGCACGCCTCGCCACCAGTAGGCGCCCGTGCCGGTCTGCGCAAGTTCAGGTTCAGGTTCAAACGAGATCTACACCCGAGATCTGTCGTCACACACGTTGATTGATCCCGACGTACAGTGACACTGACAGTGATATTACTGGATTCAACAGCGCTGGACTTCCCGTGAACTTAAAACTTTTGAGCCAAAAATCCGTTCATAGTCCAACACACTATGTACTACATCTGAAGACACCCTGAGATTCAAAGTACCCACCACAGCTGTCTCAGGAAGTATATTACTTAAAGCCTCATTGAAGAATGGAGCTGCCCCAGGCTCATCTAAAAAATGCAGTAATTTATTTCGCGGGATGCGTAAGTACTAAGTAGCTCAATATCCCAAAGCCCTCTAACCCCAAGTGCCATGTCGCTCCTCGCTAGCCACGTTTTGGGGCTTTGGCAGCAGCAGCTTTAGCGCCAGGTACCATTTTAGGAGCCTTCACTGCATATTTGGTGGTTGTCTTCGTCGCGGCCTTGGAAGTATGTTTTCCAGCAGCCTTCCTCGCCACAGGCTTGACACCCGTGTTCTTTGCCACAGGTTTCACGCCAGCTTTCTTGGCTGCAGGCCTCACACCAGCTTTCTTGGCTGCAGGCCTCATGCCAGCTTTATTATTCGCAGTAGCTTTCTTGATCGAAGATTTTACCCCAGTGTTCTTGCTCGCTGGAGTAATGGCCCCCTTCCTAGAAGCTTTCTTGGAGCCCTTTACGATGTCAGCATTAGCCAAATTTGAGTGAAATATATCCAAAACTTACGGCCTTAGCTGCAGCCTTGATCGACTTTGCACCACCAGGCTTGATGCCGCCTTTCTTTGTGGACTTGACACCAAGCTTCGTCGCGGTGTTACCACCCTTAGTGGACTTTAGACCCATCTTGCTCTAAGCATGGTTTGGAATATCATTTATTGGTTCGTGAGGGATGACTAGCGAAAAACCGACGTACTGTTTTGATCGCCATCTTCGTGGACTGAGCGCTCTTTCTCGTGGACTTGACACCTGTCTTGCCCTTGGCCACAGTTGCACCAACCTTCCCTTTTGTTGCAGCTGCACCTTGCGCACCATTCACCTTGCCAGCTTTGGAAGTAACGACTGATGTTTTTCCAGCTACAGACTTCGATTTCGCAGCTGCGGGGTTCTTAGCATCAGCGGCCTTCTTCTGTGCAGCCTTATTCTTCAAATAGCCAGGAGGAAGTTTGCACTCCTGTCGTCGTGCGAGGTAATGGAGCTGAACACAAAGCGATCTTCAGAATCTGCAAGTAGTAGAAGAAGACGGGTGATCTACCTCCTCTGCATCAGCGTTCAACAGTGCCCGGCGGAAAAGTTGGACATCACGTCGTCGGAATGCGCCCGGTTGGGAACATAAACTCGCAAATACCCTGAAACATCACAGTGGTCAATGTTCTTGTACTCTGCAGACGTTTCATGTACACACGCATGAGAATCGGCATTGTTATGCCCGTCCTTCACGGTGCTTGCAAACTTCTTATACTCCTTATCGGCATTGACTTCAGCAATCGTCGTAGGGAATAACTTTTCGGTATCTGTCAGAAGATTGAGAAACAGAACCTTAAGAAAATGTGCCCAACTTACAGCCAACAGCTGCATATGGTGAAAAATCGATGCCTTTGATCATGTTATTTTTGGCATCCTTGCCATCGCCAGTGAGTGCAATTTGATGGCTGGCTTCGTGGATAAACGTTCCTGCTCGTCCGGCCCTATCGAGTGGCTTTAACTGCGAATTAATAGTTTTCCCTGCAATAAATGTATCGATCAGTGTCATGAAAAAGAAGCATTGGCGGGAATAGTGACCATGAAAAGCTTCAGAAAACTGGGCGCGTTGGGGTGTCAGCGGGTCCCCAGCAAAGGGGACCGCAGCCCATGTGTCTTGATGGTCTAAGTTAGGGTTCGAAGCAACTTCGACCTGAAATGTACCCTTGCGAAGCTTATCGACAACCTTTTCAATTTTCTTTGGCTTATAGTTATTCCCGTAGGAGGCCTTCAGCATGTCCTTGACTTTTCGTTGCCGATCCTTTAGTGCTTGCTTCTCAGCGGCGCCTTTGGGTATATTTTGTTTTAACACTCCAAGGGCTTCGTGCATCTTATCAAGCTGAAAGTTGGCTAAGGGTTGGTTAGAATTATATTTTATTCGCTCAAAAGTCAACAGCGTACCGTCACTGGTTGTTATATCAAGACTGGCCTTATTATCCTTTAACGCCTGATCAGAGGATTCACCGACGACTTGGTCATCGTCCCTTAACAGGGGGGCGGGCAGCGAGAGGACCACTGACAACGGAAGTAAAGATCAGCGGATTGCATATAATGGGTGTATGTAGTCAAACCTGTGAGAATCGACAGAAGAGCGAGAAGTCTGAGAGAGAAGAAATGCATGGTGCCTGCACCTGAGAGAAAAATTCAATGGTCTGTCAGTCACATTCTTTCATGAAAATGAAGAGAGACAGACCTGAGAGAGGAAGATAGAGGGATCGACCAGCGATACAAAAATTATTTGACCTCGAAACGCATTACTTATATGTTGCTTGCAGGCGCGCCGGCATCATGTGGAACAGCTTGAACAGCCATAAACTGTGATCAGTGCCTAAACATAATGGCGAGTGATGAAGTGTAAGCGCCATGGCCCGGTCAAGGACGGTGGTAAGTATCAGAGCCACTATTGATCGGCGGACATTTTTAATCAAAGACAAAGAGTCTCAGAACGCTCAAACCTAATCTGGCAGAAACTGAAATCCTAAAGTCCTATGTATTTGGATATCAGTATTTACACCGTATATATATATACTGGGCACTTACGTAGCTTTCACAACGAAAGTAGCCTGTAAAACGCCTGTATGCATCTGTATAGCTGGTGCGCGACCCTATTCCTGAGCACAGGGTGTTAGCGAAATTATCCGCGATGATCATGTCCTCATCTTCGTGTAACTCTATCAGAGGCAATTGTGATTTGCAGGCAGGCACACTCACGGTCAACGTAAAGCTAGAATAGTCCTGCATCAATTAGGGTGCAAAAGCGACGCAGAGTGATACGAGCTTGTTTCCAAGTGTGGCAAAGTCAGCGAATGTTTTATAACAGGCAGACGGCTACGATCGAGTTGAGCATAGCACCACGGCTAATAGCACACCCTCCCGAATGGATATAGCTCTCATGGGCTCGTAGTATGGTACAGTAGGCATTCTGTAACGTGTTATTACAAGGTGATCAGCATAGAGGACAGGGAAGCACAAAAACAACTCACTTAAAAACATAAACCATTGCTTATGAACTAAATGTTGGTCACACGTGAGTTCTCGCGTAGAAACTAGCTCCAAAAAGTTGTAGCTATATACTTGGGTGAAAAGAAGAAAGGAAAATGAAAGCAACGCGCGTGATGAGGAACACCGTGCACCGAACTTCACCATGACGCTTTGAATGAAGTTAAGTCGCGAGTCCATGACGGCAACATTGTGATTTAAAAAATACCAAAAAAGAATTAAAAATTCTTGTCAATTTTGGAGGCATGGATATTTTATTCAACTTGTCGACTCAGATAAGAATCAATGACAAACTGAGGGACCAAGGTGAGTGATCGGGGCGACGACGGAACCAAACCAATCAGTTGCGTGAATCCTAATATTTGGACTATCCTCATTTGCCAAACAAGCGGTTGGCAATGCAGTCACCCTGATGCCAGATGAATCGTTGTTCAACCATCTACGATCTCCACCCATCATCTGATGGCACATTGTTAATTTCTGGAAACGAGGAAAATATCCAGAGACGCGAAGATTCAAGAACCAGAATCAGGTCGGCTCCAAGAAGACTCGGTATTCTCTTCCATCGAATTCACTGCTGTCCGGCTATCTCCTCTCAAAACTTCTTCACAATCCCGACACCTCTACACTTCTACAGCTCTGCATCCATGTCCATCTTCCATGTGATGACCTATCCTATAAAAGGGGGTTTATTGTCAAAGAAGCCTAAAGGAAACGAAAGAAGCAGTAACATTGCAGCGTGCATATGAGTAAGGGACTGGGTCATTGTGGGCAATGGGTGAGTCTTCGCGTAGTCAATTGTTGATGGACATCTCATATAAAGTGACTTGAAAGCGGCAGGCTGTCTTATATGATGCACGATGTTTACAGAACGTCTCGTATTTCGCCTGCCATATGACTAGTTGGACCAGCTCGTGAAGCTCCTTCCAACTAATGACAACGTCCGTCTCTCGCGTTTCTCGTAGCCTGATGCTGCCAAGCCTTTTCGTAAGTCTTTACATTAGAAGGCTCCCAGGTTACTAGATATCCACGAAGATAGGATGACACGAAGGAGGCCATCAAGTTAGCTTCGTCATCCCATGCTCTTCCGCGTCGTTTCCTGATATTATCACGAACTTCAATCATAGAAAACTCACAATATGTGCCGTGGATCAGATATTGGAGCGCTCAAATTCAGCCCACTCTTCCTTGTCTGAAGAGGCCTAGCCAACTTACAGTCTCTTACGTAGAAGCAAAAGAGTTCGCTTGCCGTAATTTCGTATCTCCAGGAAATCTTATCCAGTATTCGCGATTCATCCCTTTCCAGGTTTATCCTAAACTTGGGCTGCCTCCTCGACGACGGTCCACCCGCTTTAGAAGGTTTTCCTAGTGCACAGAGACTGGCGCCCGCCTGGAGAGCGGACAGTTACTCTAACAATCCTAGCAGCTCGCTTGCTCGGCTTCACAAGATCATGGAGCCACCGCTTGCTATCCTTGCCTGTCTCAAGATGGGCAAAAAATCCAAAAGTAAACTAGCTCGATAGGCTTAAATCTGCGCGCGCTGAAAGCAGTTGGAAGCATCCTTCGGAAATTCGGATACCAGTACCGAGGTGCCAATAATGGAATATTGGATATTATTCCTGAACTATTACTGTTTCTGACGAGGCTCGTAATCGATCGGGCCAATCTTTATCCTCAGTAGAAGGTATATCGCCACTCTCGTTTAGATTATTCCATCAATGCTCACCAAGACTTTAGCAGGACTCCCACATCCTTGTCTTATCCAAGGTCAACAACCTTTCTGAACTACCGCTTTCTTTCGATCTAGAGCAAGACACGTGAGATCTTGCCACCGATGCCAACCAGGAGCCAAACCATGGATATTGCGCTGCTACGACTGCCTATTGAACGCAGTAGAGCGCATCTTGGAAGAAATATCTTAGACCCGGTCTTACAGCTAGATTCGACTTGGTAGCCCGACTGGTATCCCGACTGTCGTTTGCTCGACGTATCTGGTACAGTCTGCCATGCAGGTCTCCTAAGTGACAAATCGAGCACGTGTTTATTGTGCAAGAAGACGGGACTATATGAGGTGGTGTTAGACAGTGGTGGAGATATCAAACCTAGGGGAACTGCCCAAAAGAATTATCGAGCTAGAAGGACTCCCAGAGGAAGATAGCGACTTAAAAGAGTCGTCAATGAGTTCGATTCTGCAGGATAGTGAACATTGAACTGTGATTCATTTCGCAAATTTCAACTCCCCGTGCATCTGCACCTACAAACTCAGTTTCTGAACTTTCTGAACTTTTTCGCTTTCTTCGTCCCAGTGGGTTTGATACTACCTCAACGCCCTCGAACATGCTTATCCTTCTGCAGCAAAACCTCAATGCCCCGTGAAATCCAGCGTTCCACGAGCCGGGCATACAGTTGCCCCAGCGCCGTGTCCATCCGCTCCTTGTCTCCTCCGACACGCTTCCCCAATTCCGCTTGCTGGGACTTGAAAAAATAACATCACTGCATCGTATGATTAAGAAGTGGGTCACTGAGCATTGATTGAGTCACAGTAGGCATTACTTGGCAGATCTCTCATGTAAAGTCCCTTGCAGGAGAAGGTTATCTCATATGGTGCACCACAATGTCGACAGAGCCTGTCATATTTCTACTGCCTTTTTGAGGTGCTCGAGCAGCTCGTGAAGCTTTTTTCATTAGCCGACAAAAAGGTATTTTACCTTGCCCGCCATTCCGCTCGCGACATAGTAATGTCAGGTCTGTTCCGTTATGTGATTGTAAAGGGTACTATTAACGACTACGAATCCGACAACGACTACGAAGGATCTGGGATAGCTCTCCGTTTGTCAAAAATCCATAAAGCTAGCAAGGACATCAAGAAGTCTATTCGGTTAGCTCGACTACTGGTCGCCATTATCCGTCGTTCAATTAACACGAACTTGCTTTAGAAAGCCCGAGATACATAAGCTATCAGGTCCTGCGACCAGTGAAGAGCGTACTTTGCTCTTTCTGGTCCTAGGAAGCTTACCAAACCTGCAATCTCTGATTGGCAGAAAAAATCGCTTGTCACAGTAGCGCCACAGCTTCACAAACCCTTCCTGACTATCCGCAATGTACCTCTCGCCGAACTTGTCCTAAAGATGGGCTGCCTTTCGGGTGGCGGCCCCTTCTCGTTCGATGGCCTTTCGGGCTTACAGAGGTTGAACATCGATCGGGGCATGGAAGACGAGCCCAAATCAGGAACCTCCCTTCCTCAACTGTATAGGCTCATTCAGCCCTCGATCTCCACCCACATTTGCCTGAAGATAAAAGATGTCTCAGGAAGTGAAAGTGGTGCGGGAGGTCTGGATCTTCTCTGGCTGAAAGCAGCGAGAGATACTCTTTGGTAAATGGAGGGGTTGATGATGGTGTCCTGGATGTCATCTCAAAAATATTCCCTTCCCTGACGAAGTTCCTTGTCAGGTGGGCTAACCCTCTTCCTAAGTGGAAGGTATGTTGTTGTCGTTGATAATCTCTTCAGCAACACTGACCACAAATGTTATCCAGGACTCACATCTCCATGCCCTTTTCAGGCTCAAAGATCTTATCGAGCTATATCTCTCGTTCGATTTAGAACATGTCCCACTCGACCCTATTCCTGATGGGAAATCAGGCTGTAGATCATAGGTGCTGCGAAGCCATGACCATCTCTTAAAAGTAACGGAACAGATATTGAAGAAAATATCCCGGCTCAAATGCTGCAGCTGGGTTCAGCTCAGTATCCCGCTACATATTAATACACTTGATGGCTTTCTTCGTGTGCCTTTCGGACGAAGAGACGGTCGAACCCAGTCACACAAAATTCCCTATTCTCGTAACTAGTGGCTCAAATGGCCCCCTAGCGGCCATTCTCCTCTCTCTTTAGGCAAAATCCCGTTCTCGTCTACTTTAATGGGTAGAAAATTAAACTACTTCAAAACGATTCCGCTTAGATTGGCTGCATTCTTTGCTGGGTGAACCCTTTTAAGGGCGGACGTTCACCAATGGTGGCATTCCTTCACAGAAAACCCCCGCTTTATCTCCCGGCTACTTGCTATTCTAGCTTTCCCGCCTAGCGCCTCCATCTTCCACTTCGCGCTCAACTTTTCGAGACTGCGATCATCTATGGCCTTCAAGACACCTCGCAAGATGACACCCGTAAGCTGCCCTTCCACAATAAACACGGTAGTTATAGTGTTCTGAAGGGTTGGGATCATTTCTCTGCAGGCGAATTTGCTTCTGAACCCTGGAAAAGGTTATCAAGCGTACCTGCGATATGAAACACTACGATGCTTCACAAAGGAGATTCTGCGTCTTTATTCTTAAGTGTCTTTGCAAAGGATTGTGCTGACGTGCTTTTGTTTAGCATACACCATTGCAAATTTAGCTGTGGCCATAGACTCATCAACTCTCCAGTCTTAGAAGACACGAGAGGATGAAGCAATGTATTTTATTTTCATGTTCCTCGCATTTTGGCTTACGGTTTCTTTATCAGCACCAGCGAAAGGCCATATATCTACTCGGAGCTCACCTGTAACAAAGATTTCGCAGATCTTAGCTCCTTCTGTAGATACAAGGTCTACGGACGCACTGACCCCTCCCCTCCTCAAGTCTTGTATTCCTCAGCAAAGATGACATCCGCAAAAGATGCAACTGTAGGCAAGCAGAAGACGAAAAAGAAGTTGCATCGGGTAGAGCCGTACACTCGACCCGGCGAGTACTCCAACTCTTCTTACTTATCAACGGTGGTTTCTCCCCCCTTCTCTTCGAATTCATTGTCTTTTTCGGCTTCATCTTCTTGGGTACGATGGGGGCTTTCAAACTGTTCCCGCGGCCGAAATGGAAGAAAGCGCTTTATGGGAGGATTCTACCATTTCTACAACCATGAGCCTTTATTGCTACCCAGTAATGGCGAAAACTCTAGAGCTTTCGAAGATTATTCCTTTGCCAGTATTAATCTCTCATTTTTGCAATGATTCGCATACCTGTTGATAGGACTATGACAATCCATTCTGCATCATTATTATTCTGCAATATATCATTATCCATCTATGTATTTCATTTTCATCATTGTTTCTACTGTCGTATTATATCTGCATTTCATCCAAAGTTATCCGGGGAATAAGGAAATCTCAGGAAGACAAGATAGACGGATCGTAGAACTGAACAGAAGTTGCATGTGTTTTCAAGGATAGCGACATGGATACATTTAAGTCTGTAGATTGCCCAACAGTGCCCTTCGCTGGGAGTTATGCCAATGGCGACACATCCGAGCAAGGGTATCATATAGACACGACTAATTGCTTACTATTCGGAGGCTTATACAGCGTGCTTTCCAGGTGAATGTTACAGATCAAGGGTTAGTTGATGAATTTATGGCACGATTGTGGATATATAGAAGTAATAGGAGATAATTAATGGGTCTGAGGAGATTCAACAGCCTGAGGCCCTACATCCCTAGTGGCTGCCAGTGGATCCGACCAAGCGCGGTGGTCAATTTCGGAGCTCGGAGGCACTGCGGGAAATATCTGGCGGACGCGTGATCAGTACTCCGGGGCCGACACGGGCGGGCGCAAGACATCTCGGTCGCTACCCCCTCGTCTCCGGTTTTCTGCACACTGCGCCTCCATCACCATGAAAACCACCAAAATATTTCTTGAAGAGGCCATCATTCAAACTATCAACGTTCCGACCATCTCCGAAACTCGCCTAGAACTCTTCAACCATGCTCTCATCATCAACTTCCACCTCTCGGGGTCATCCTATGGCGACTCTGGCATGACTGAACAGGAACGCGAGGAGACCTGGGAATGTCTCAAGGACAATGATGAAGATAGATATCTCTCCTGGTACAGAAGGTCTCTCGAAATGCTGAAAGCTATTGTCACACGGGACGTATCTGCAAATGCTGATAATAGGATTGACATGGTCCGTTTTAATCAAATAGACGGCACATTTGCTGGGCTCAATCCTGAGTTATTGGCTGCCCTAGACGGCCTACGTCCCCGCCATCTTGAGATGATTGCGGACTTCAGCAAAACAGGAAGCTTCGCGGGTCTCGATCAACTCAACACTCCGTGGCCACTGGAAAGTGCCAACCTTTCCATCTGTTTCAGTAATGAGCCATTTCCACTTGCTTGCAAGCAACTCCGCTCTCTTACGATGCAGTATGCCTGCGAGTTGCCGTTCGTTCTTCCCAAACCCATGCCAGGCTTAAAGTACCTACACATCATCGAAAACGATGCGATATACAATTTTCTGGTTACACACGATAAAAACCCAGCCACGTGCTCAGCGAATTGCTACAGAAGAGGGATCAATTTTTGGAGGAGCTTTCGCTGTCAAAGCCCCTGGTTCAGGTCGTTGAGTGAAGAGTCGGTTCACATGTTTATGCGATGCATATATAATCTAGGAGACTTCGTGAGTACCATCTCTTTGTTGCGTTATAGTACATAACCGGCTCACTCCAATTATTAATATTTATTCTTCAGTGTATGTATAATGTATGTGCCTACTCTTGTTCTAAAAAAATCGGATTATAGCATGACCAGATTCATAAAGGCTACATATATGCCGGCCTATCGCCATTGGTCCTGTGAGAAGTGCAATGTTATGTCAGTGTGAAAAGATTGTGGACACAACATGCGGGGCCACTGGCAGGCATCAACTCTTTGCTGGCTTGTGTTCACTTCAATTTCTTGCCTTCCACTTCCACCATGAAGACGACCAAGATATTCCTTCGCGAGACCATCCTTCAAACTAATAATGTCTCGACTATCTCCAAAGCTCATCCAGACACTTGCTTCAGGTATGCGCTCATCCTCAACTTTCATCTCTCGAGGTCATCGTACAGGGACTCTGGAATATCTCTACAGGAACACAGGGAGACCTGGGAATGTCTCGATGAAAATGGGTGTTCGAGCGATCTCTCGAAGAGTTGAAAGCCATTGTTGTGCGAGACATATCTGCACAGGGACGATCGCATTGCCATGGTCCGATTTAACCAGTCACCTGGATCAATCAGTCCTAAGGTATGGGCCACGCTAGATGGGTTGCAGCCCCGTCATCTTGAGATGAGTACTAATTTCAGCAATACAAGAACCCTAGTCGGCCTCGATCAAATCAACACTCCATGGATGCTAGAAAGTATTGAACTTTCCTTCCGTTTCAACTACGAGACCTTTCCTCTTGTTTTACAGCCACTCCAATGCTTGACCATGCAGGATGCCTTCCATATGCCGTTCATCCTATCGAAACCCATGACAGATTTAAAATGCCTTTGCATGATTAGAAACGACGCGATACCTAATTGTCTGGACGCATACGGTAAAAATTCAGAATTAAAAGCACACTGGACCACTTGGGGGTTTCAAGAAGTGATCAAATCTCTTCACAATCTTCTTTCTCTTCATCCTATCATTGCAATCCCGCCTACTAGACGAATTTTCAGAGAAGAACTTGGAAGGCTGGAAGATGAATTCCTAATCCTCCCTTCTGTCCCCCCTCTCTCCCTCAAGAGTCTCATTTTATTGATACCCCCGGTGGAATATATATCGAACAATCTTGATATTTGGATTGAACGTGCAAAGGACCCAGCATGAATACAAAATTTGAAGGTTATTAGATTTACAGTTACAGATTCTGGACTCCATGGCCTCGAGTATGAATATGATTTGCTTAGGCGATTGTTTCAGAAGAGGGGACATTTTTTGGAGGAGTCATCTATTTTAAGCTGATAGTGCAGATGATCGATTGAGGAGTCCATTCGCATTGTACTTAGACGACTTGCATAGTGCAGGAGCGTACTTTAAGTTGGCTCATCCGAATAGATTGATCTGTCCATTGTTTGGTGGTATTTTGCTACAGCTCAGCATACGTAGAGTACAAGGTAATTCAATACTAAACCTTTTTATCATAGAAACTTGTAAATTATTGCCAAATACTACATAGCAGTTCGAGTTGAAATCGAATTAAATTTGAAAGTTAGAACTTGGCTAAAACTTGATGAGATCGACCATCATAAATTTTAATATCAAGGGAATAAGAGTTGATGATTTTCTCTCATATCGTGCTATCCATTCTATTTGTCTAATTAAATTACTGCGTCGATTCCAGAGACAATATCCTGCCCAGTGCCAAGTCACGGACTTGAAATTGTTGACGAACAGACTTGATACATAATGTTTGGATCATCCGCATTTGCCAAACAAGACATCGGCGTCATGCGGCAGTCCAGTGACACGATGTCAACTTCAATCACGGTACCGCGTTCATTAGTCTCCCTTAGGCAGACCTAAAAGGATAGAAGACAGCCATTGCCTTTCATCTCCTCATCTCCGAGTAACGCGCCAACTAGACATTATCATTTCCTCATAGAGCCTCTGAAACTACTTCCTCAATCCTGGGCCCATCTTCCGAAAGCTATGCCATTGGGTTGTGCGAAGAGGACTCATCGGCTAATCACCCCTCATTGGATTCGGCGTGGTATTGTCCATCTACTATTACTATCTCCGGATTCCGGAGTCCATGCCCATCAGCCTCGTTATCGCTCTGATGCGGTGCTTACCGCCCAACATTCATACCGGGCCTTGTAGCGGGTGAACAAAGGAGTCATTGTAGGTACATCATGAGTCAATGTTATGCATTCTCTAATGGGTCTCTCGTATAAAGGGCCTTGACAAGATAATATTCCCTGACAGAACAAACCATGTCTAATGAACCTGCTCTATTTCTTCTGCCCTACGAGGTGTTGGAACTGATCATCAAGCTCCTTGCAGACAGAGACAAAACGAACTTTGCCCTTGTCTCTCATCTTGCCCGTAATTTGGTGTGGTCAAGTCTATTCAGCGACCTTCTTATACACTCCGATTATGAAATGCCGACGTTGCAACATCTCCGGGGGGCTGGGAAAGACGTGAAGGAGAACATCAGGTTGGCCTCAGTATTCCGTATTATTTTCTTTGTCTTTCACTCATGCTGTCGCAAATTTTACCTATAGCAGACTCAGAATATGCACCGGGGATTGCATTTTTTACTCCGCGAAACGCAGTCTACTCTTTCTGGCATTGCAAGACCTACCAAACCTGAAGTCTCTGACATATATCCAGCGCGGGCAACTTATCCCAGCTCGCCAACTTCACGAACTCTTCTCGGTCATTCGCTATGCACCTCTGACTGAATTTGTCCTAAAGACTAGCTACCTTCCTGGTAACGACACGCCGCTATTCAAAGGTCTGCCGGGCTTACGGAAGCTGAATATCAGCTGGGGAGTCGGCGATTACAGCTATCCAGGAAGCTCGCTTGTTCAACTACACAAGCTCATAGAGCCTTCGCTTGCTACTCTTGTTTCTCTAAAGATAAAAGATGTATCGCAGAGTAAAAGTGGTGCTGGAGGTCTGGATCTTTCTCGGTTGAAAGCGGCGGGAGAGACCCTTCAGGAGTTCGAATACCATCACCGGGGTACCGATGATGGGATATTGAAAGCCATTCCTGAACTCTTCCCCTTTCTCACCAGGCTCTTCATCAAATGGCCCAATCCTCCCCCTGAATGGAAGGTATATTTGTATCATCTGTGCTGATTACTTCAGAAGTGCTCACTCCATTATTGACTAGGACGCTCACATCGAAACGCTGTGCAAGCTCAAGAATCTCACCGAACTGTCGCTGTCGTTAGATCTAGAGCGAGCCTCGAACGATCCTGCTCCCAATATAAGTTTATCGGCAACCAAAGCCTGGGTTTTGCGCTCCCATGACCGCCGACGGAGAGTGACGAAAGACGTAATGAAGGCGCTACCTCACCTGCAACGCTGCAGCTGGGTTCAGCTTGGTATTCCAATGTATGTTAAGCGTTTTCGTGGCCTTCCCAGAGGCGGCATCTTTGAACCCCGATATGTACCCATGCGTCCTAAACCGCAAATTGAACACTTGTTTATTGCGTTGGAAGATGGAGCTGTCCGGGGTGGTGTTAGAAGGAAGTGGTTGAAGCCAGTCGTGCCAGAGGATCTTCCTCAGACTCTCGAGCTCAACAGCCTTCTCGAGTATGATGGCTGATAAGTTACGCGATACCGATGATCAACTGCAGTCCTTTTCAGCTTGCTATCATAGGGCTCCAGATATCATAAATCGGTGTATGAGGAGTTGAACTCGAAGAACGAGATGAAGAATACCAGATGCTGCAGAGAAAGACGGTGACACCCGTGAACCGTTCTTCACATTTCCTTCATGACGCACCGCATCTGTGACTCAAACAAAAGCGAGCATTCTTCAAGATCGTCGACGGTCAGTCGTTGTGGTTGATGGAAGGGAATTTTCGAGAAGATGAATTCAAAAGCGCTGGAGAGACGTGCCATGGAGTAACCACACCCATCCCATCCAAAGCAAGTTCTTTGTCACGGTATTGCATTCATGAAAATCTGGGTGTCATAGGCGTCAAGAGTAATACATAATACATGGTGTAATCTAGAGCAATCGTACGCCTCGCGTTCAACGAAGGGCGTGATTCAGAGAGCACGTACACAAACACACACCGGTGACTGTATACAGGGTACACCGATGATACCAACATGTCTGCCCCAATGCCCTCCTGTGCAGCCAGCCTCACGCGCTACGATGCCGACACTGTTCTTCGCCGTGCGAAACCGTTCTTACACGCAGTAGCACTGCACTACGGATCCAGAAAACAGAGAATAAGCGGGGAATAAGGAGAGGAGTGATGACAAGATGAGAAGCACTTATGCGCGTTCACCTGCACAACCGCGCTCGAGCCCGGCTGGCGCCTTGCAGGTTCGTATGTACTCCGGCATGCCGAACGTGCCCGTGCGCTACGATTGCAGACGACATGCCCCGGGGGCAGCAGATGAATTTGAGGGTAAAAAAACTGTACTGTGTAATTCGGTCTCGTTATCTGTGATCAATTTTTCGAATGCGGAATAGTAGTAGCTGCATTAGTCGGAATATCGTAGATGCCGCCGGGAGGAGAGTGCAGCCGTCTTGTCTTGTCTATACCGGACAGGGCAGACTAATGTCGGTTTTGAAGTAGATGTGGACGTTGCATTACTGTATGAACGAGAAGAATCATAATGCGCACCGCAGGCCAATGGAAAGGAAGAAAGAAAGAAATATATCCTGTGGAGGTGATATGAACAATTGCCATCCACATTCCAAGGCTTCATTCGGCACGGATGGAAGGAAAGGAGCGAAAGGAAGAACTGAAACGATTGAAAGGGCAAAAGATGAGTAACACTGGGCCGCCTGGACCGAACGCCTCGCGATCTTGATCCATGGGCGTGGGCGATGGGGGTAGGGCATCGGGGAGGCGGGTTGTTTGGGAGCACAGGTATCACCGGCCTGCTGAGGCCGAGGACGGAGTGTCGGGGGAATGAACATGGAGTTGCAAGAGTGGGGGGTGGTGTTTTTAGAGGATGGAGTAGGGGCGCTCCCGCGGAGTTCGATGCGCGGCTGGGATGCTTTGAGAGAGCGGAGATGCGTCGAGATTTGCACGGTTGGGCTGGCTCAATGCAACGGAGTAGAGATCCTCACGCGCGCGGTACGGATGCTCCGCGACGGTAGAGCAGGATGGCTTCAATCGAGGGACGGGAGGCGGCACTTGGGAGACGGGGCTTGATACACGCTATTCGAGACGCGGTCCGAAGGGGTATAAGTATGCACAGTACGAAAGCGGGAAGGTCAAAGGCGGCATGGCTCAAAGTTCCTTTCAAAGGCAGTCAAAGCGGATGCGGAGCAGTGGCCCAATGCGGGGGGCAGAAGTGGCTTAAAAACGTGCCAGAGAACGCACTTGAACACGGACTAGTGTGGTAGAAGCGCGGTGCGGATCGTGCCAGAAAGATGTACCTCTGCGCAAATCCAGAAGCTTAGACGCGACGCTGCTCCTGCTTAACTCCCTTGGATGAGATACGGTGGGGAAGGTCTTCTGCCGCTTGTGCCATGGCCAGTGAACGAGGGCGTCGTCAACTTCAACGCCGGGGGTATAGCGTCAAAGATTAGATACAAAAATAGTATCATACGGAGGCTACCCTGGTGTACTTCGTGCGCGTCCTGAACACACGGATATCTGATCAACAGCCCACCACGTTGGCAAATCGCGTGCTTTGGGCGCTGGGTGACGGAGACCGATGTGAGCGCGACGCGATTTGTGACGCCCGGCTAACACTTGTTCGGTGATGCGTGGGGTGCGCGTGTAGGCGCAACCGAGCAGGAGAGAGGGCAGTCCTGGAGGGACATAGTGTGAGAAAGTATGCAGGCATGCCGAGCCGATAGCAGAGACAATGAAAGAATGATGCGTTGTACATATCATGGTGACGGTGCCAGTGCACGTAGGGCCCGGCAGTGCAGGAATGAGCGCGCGTCATGTGGGACAGCCAAGACAGAAGGCGATGTATGTACGGCAGGATGTGACCTCGAGAATAAGGATACATGCCTCCGTCTCCGGGAAAACAACGGGATGATCGAAGCAATTGACGTGTCTTCCAAGGGGTGTCTCCCAAGAGGGGGGATCTCCTATCGCCAGATCCAGCCCAGATGCACATCTGCCAGTCAGCCCACGTCTCAGACATCGACCATCAATGTCCCCGGAGGCGCACTCTGCCCGCGTATAACTCCCCCTCCAGCCCACCATGAAGCTAATGATGTCCTCCCGCCGCCCCCTCCGCCGGCCCCTCCTCATCGTCGCCGGGCTCGCCGCCGTCCTCTTCCTCGCCCGCTCCCTCAAGTCCTCCTTCTCCTCCTCCTCCTCCTCCTCCTCCCAAAAATCCCCCTCCGCAAAGATTGTCTTCCAGCCCGTCACCGTCACCCGCACCCGCACCGCCTGGGCGCGCACCACGCGCACCGTCCTCGCCGCGCAGACCGACCTGCCCCTCGACGACGACGACGACGCCGACGATGATTACGAGCTCGACTACCCCCGCCCGCTGGAGCCCAAGACCCCCGACGTGCACAAGCTCGACCCCGACGCGAGCGTGCCGCTGGAGGCGCACACGTACCGCCCCGACGGGCTGCTCGAGGTGAACCCGAATGGCCCGCACCCGATCTTCGAGCTCATCCGCCGCGCGGAGGAGGAGTGGGAGAAGAAGCTCAAGGGCGCGAGTAAGACGCTGGGGGAGGCCGTGGCGGAGTACAAGCGCCGGTATAAGAGGGACCCGCCGTTGGGCTTTGACGACTGGTGTGTGCGCTTCTCCTTCCTCCTCCCGTTAACCCCCACTGACCCCTTCCAGGTGGAACTACGTGCACACGAACAATGTCCAGCTCCCGGACGAATACGACCAGATCCACGCCGACCTCGAGCCCTTCTGGGGCATGGCCCCCTCCGACCTCCAAACGATCCAGCGCGACTGGGAGGCGCACGCCGACTCATTCACAGTGGGCAAGGACCCCGACGGCATGCTGAGTCTGCTGAACTACACCCTTCCGGGGGACGAGGACCAGCGCTTCTCGCTCGCGAAGGGCGCGTTTGAGATCATGGAGCTGCTCGAGGAGGTGGAGGACTACCTCCCTCCGTTCCGTGCGGTTTTTTCACCGCATGATAATCCAAATCTGCATACGGATTATGAGTTGAGGCAGTTGGCGTTGGAGGCGGCAAGGGCAGGGACCTGTTCGTATCGCTTTCCCTCTCTTCTCTTCCTCATTTCTAACCTCTCCCCCTTTTTTTTTTTGCAGACATCGACATCAACGACCCCCCCGAAATAAAACTACACGGCTGGATCTCCGCCTGCCCGCCGCACTCCCCCGCCTGGCGGGACCCCATCGACTACACTGCCCCCGCCCCCGCACGCACAGGAAAGACCTTCATCCACAACCACCGCCTTTCCATGGACCCCTGCCTGCACCCCGCGCACCTCCTGCAACATGGCCAGTTCCTCTCGCACCACACGGGCCCCGTCCCGCACCGCACCCTCATCCCGCAGTTCTCGTTCTGCCCTACGATGCTGCACCACGATATCATGCCCGCGATGCCGATTAACTGGGTGGAGGATGTGCTGCCGAGGGCGGACGACCCGGAGTGGGGCGCGGCGGGGAAGTATGATGAGCGGCTTCAGTGGCGGGGGAGGAATACGGGGATTTGGCATGCAGAAGACACAAGGTGGCGGGACGCCCAGCGCGCGCGGCTGGTGGATTGGGCGAATGCGGATATGGGCGGGAATATCACCGTCCTGCCCCCTGTGGCCTCGGAGAAGGAACGCGTCGGGCGGGGGAAGGAGGTGAGGAAGGTGATGTACGCCCCTGGGATGACGGA
>JASFDH010000998.1:0-17698 GCA_036937195.1 Nidularia pulvinata
GTTTAAACACATGTATGATTAAACAGTATGCACAATGAGACGGGCTGAAGATTAAGCACAAACGATACAGATTTTTTGATTTTCATGTGACCTATAATCACTGTTATCTCCTTAGTTGGACCAGGGAAGCACATCTACCAGGCAGCCCTAGCCCTTGCTGTATGTAAGTCAACACTACATTTGTAGGTAATTGTAGTGCTAACATCTATTATTATTATTTTGAAGGCAAAAAGAGTATTAATTGTAAATCAAACATAGGCAGCAGTGGCTCTACTTAGTACAGTGGAGGCAGTGTGCCTAGTACTCCACAGGTGTGCCCATAGTGCTGCCACAATTTTCAAATTTGGTTTGGAACTATTTGCCCCCTGCTCCAAAACTAAACAAAGGCAGTGAATGCAAAAAAACTGAAGTGATCTATTGTTCTTCAATTAGCTGTAAGTCATTCAGGATTCCAGCATGTTTCAACATGTCAGCATTGCATGCATATATGAGTATATGACCAACTGAGGAGATAATGGTGATTATAGGTCACATGAAAATCACATGAATCAATAAATCCACAATGTATCTGGTGGATTAATAAGGAATACATTGTGACTATATCTGATATATTTATTCATGTTATATTCACTATCTAATCTGGAGTATTAATGTTGATCCTATTATATATTTGTTTTTGATATCTATGATGGCTATATTGAGGATTTATTTAAAATAAATCAGGCAGATAAATATCAAATTTATTGTAGATCACATTTTAACTTAATCCAAGAGATATCTGATAGATATATGGCAAAGTTATTTAATATTATTCACTATTTATTTAAACCTAAAAGGCAGTGCATGCAGTGAGGTTTCCCAGGTTGAGAGACATGTGGAAACTAATTTGCTAAATTACTGATGGCCCAGTTAATAATGAGGACAAAAAGGCTGTAACTCAAGGCTCTGGTGTCATGTCTGGGACAATGAGTTTTTGATATAAAATAATCAAAAACTCAATGTATAGCATACAGTGTACATATTTTAAGATAGCTGGTTGGATCAGTGGTTAGTTGTGCATTTTCACATTTTCATTGAATTGAAGACACCAATTTTAATTTTTGCAGATGGTAAAATTATCAGAGGGATTGTGCATGCACACCCTGTGTGAAATGATGTTGCACATATCACCTGGGGTGAAAACCTGCTGCACACTCCACAGCATTTGATGCTGTGGAGCAATCTGTTTTCAGGGCCTTCAAGAGACTAGGTGATAAATCTCATCCCTATTTCTTTGTGAATTTTGCATCATTTTGCAAGACATTTGAGTCCACAACTCAGACTGACAATGTTTACTGGGTTGTGAATTTTCATGGTGATTTGAATCCAGGAAGGCATTGATCTACACTGTTGCTCATGTGCACAAAAATATCACACCATGTGAAAAGCACACCATAATTTCACATGGAGTGTGCATGTGCAACCCCTCTATTTTTACATACAGTGACATGCAAAAATAATGGCATGTGGGCTTCACTAGCAATAAATTTTGAACATTGATATATCTTGACAAGTAGTAACTTGTAGATTATACAATACTACAATGAATATATTCCTATCAAATATTGAAATGGGAAAGTAGAAATTGAGTTCAGAAGGTAGAAAAATGCAAGTGGAATCATTAAAAAAAATTTCCTGACTGTGGAGCTATGAGCTTCAGTGATTTTGATGGGAGGGTTAGCCTCTACTCCCATCAAAATTGTAATTTTTTTTTTGGAAACTTGTGAACCTCATAGCTCCAGAATCAGGAAATATTTTTTCATGATTCCACTTGTACTAGGATCATCTTATCAAGGACTGTTATCTGTATAAATTTCAAATTTCCTTCAAATAGGAATGAAAGTGATGGATGAGGAAGGACCATTAAGGAGTTAGATGGACATTCTGCTTGCAAAACACAGATTGATGACAAGCAAGGATATCCCATAGTCTGCATGATACAGTGCCAGGCAGCCCCAATTCAGTGCTGTCACTACCAACACTGAGCCCTTTCTCCTCCTCATTCCCCTCAATGATCTCAACTGTGCCACTATGGCAATTCACACAGTCAGTGTAGCAGGTCTCAAGAAAGTGAAGAATTTAATCATCAGAAATCTTTCTGCCAAGATCCAGCTCACACAGGAAGAGCTGCTTGTGAGAACATGCATTCAAAGGATTCAATATACACCTTATCTTCTATCCAGATTAGGGCTTGAAAAGGTAAGTAGTCTGTAGAGTAGAATGACAATAAAATTGTTTTACTGCCCTACAGACTGGTCACAACCTCTTAAGTTTGTTGGGGGTAAGTCTGAAGTGAGATAGTATTTGAAAATGTGATACAAAATGCACAAGTTAAGGTAAAATGATGTTTGACACTATGCTAGCTAGATACTGTGAATGGTCTTCCTTTCCACTTATCTAGCTATAACTCTTTGAGGTGGCCTTCCTGTCTCTAGAGCTTGCAAGGTCACTTTGTTCTAAGTGTAGATAGGTCTCTTCTCAATATAAATCTCTTCAATCTACAAGGGTGGTCTTCCTTCCCTTGTAAATACTAATAGTCTCTGTAAAATTTAACTAGGGATGGTCTTCCTTTCCCTCTCTAACTCCCCAAAGCATAGTGGTCTTCCTTCTGTGTTTGGGTGAAGATTCCAGGAGATGGTCTTCCTTTCTCCTGAAATCGCACTTTTTACTAATTAAGCCAAAAGAGATGGTCCTCCTTTCCCTCAAGCTTCTCAAATCCCTAACACAACTCAAGGACTTAGTCCTGGTTTCATTGTCTAGTGCTCAATTTGTTTCTATCTTAGTTTAAGGTACAATGGGTTATTCACTCTATAGTTGCTATGTCTGGCTAGCATGTCTTAACTTTGAAACAGAACCTGAATTTGCTCATGTCTCTGACTTAGTGTTACAGGAGCTGGTTAGCTCATCACTGCAGATCACCTTGTGAGAAAACAGGGGCAAAATCCCTGTTCCTTTTGTCCTTCCTTATCCTTGAGCTTTTATCTCATCCTGGATGGCTATTCTTAGCTCATTTCTTGGCCTGATTTTTGGTTTGCTCATATTTTGGGCATTGCTTACTAGTGATTGCATGTTTATTTGTATTTATTCTCTGGGAGGGTGTTTCACCAGAGCCTTTCTCTTCTATTTCACTCTCTTCTTTGGAGCCTGACTAACATATCTGACATTTTGTTCCTTCATGTCTCTCTTACTTATCTTCTGTCTGTGTCTTGTAGGTTTCTTACTGATGTAGCATAGACCTGTATATTCCATTTAATATTATTTTATGTCCCATCTGCCTATGATTATCTGTATGTTCCACTTTCATGTGATGTTCTCCTATGTTTCTCATTCTTTCGTTGTGTGTGACTGTTAGGGCTTGCATCTGAAGCCAAACAAACACCACCATCACTTTGGTTTGGCTGCACTATAGCTGCTCTTGGTTACAGCTTAGCCATATCAGTTCCCCCCAGGTTCTGAATGCCGGTGCTATATTCAGTGCTGCTGTGCTCCATGTTTTCCTTTATTCTAGCTAGCCCATTTTTTTCCAGTACTTAGGGCTTTGTTATTGTACTTTGTCCTGTCATAGCTAGCTGTCTTCACTAATATCATAATTTAGATGCCAATATGTGGTTTTCTCTGAGTGTTTAGGTGTAGATCCACCTAGGGCATATCAGAGCTAGCAAGGGCTTATCAGCCCTCTTCTTTTATTTACACATGCTAGCTTGATTGAACACCTGAATACACCACTATCCTCAATCCTGAAGGACCCATAAGGCTCAAGATCCTAAAACAAGCTATGGATCAAGGTGGCCTATGTTATATTATCTCTTTCATATGGTACATGCTTGCTGAACACTCTATATGCAGAAGCTGAACTCTATCTACAGGTTCTAAAAAGCCCTTTCTGTCCTTCTTTGCTCTAAAGCACTTCACATGTTCTTGCATGCCATCACTCACTGACCTCTTCCACCTATGTTTATTTTTCAATTGTTATTGCATGACCCACTTCAATTTGTCTACCCACTTAACTCCCTTGACACATACATACCCTTACTACCCCCCTTATCACCTGCATTCACTATGGGAGCAGCACCTCCATTGTGCAGCTTCTTGGGCTGGCTGTGTGCATGCCTGAGCCTCAAAAGACAATAACAGAATGGTTACCCTTTGCAGATTAACAGGGGGAAGTAAAGACATGTTGTGGATAGCAGAAGACATCTGCTACAAATGCAGACACCACAGAAAGAATGGGTGGATGGGTCATGCAATACTTGGTGAAGTTAGTAAAGACAAGGGACAGTAAGCTTCTTTGGGTAATTGCATTGATCATGGCCTCATGGAGGGATACATTACAGTAGCATGGTGGAATTGGGTGTAGAATCAGATACATGATGTCACATACATGTATGCTACATCATGTGACAGCCATCTTATTTAATTCTGCATTTATATCCCACAACAAGTATCATATCTACTAAGACATGGTGGCCCTCCATATGAATGATGGGCCTAACAACCTTTCTAAGTTCTGTACTGGACATGCTTGAGCTGTTGTGATGGAGATGGAGATGCTGATTTGTTAAATTCCTTGGCTAGGTGGTGTGTGCAGTGGTGGGTGCTTCCAGGGAAGCTCAAGTGTTAAAGTGTTGATAGGCCATCTTGATGGCAGTGGGAGAGGGGCTGGTCAGGGGTTGTGTTGATGGAGGTATTAGTAGTGATGGTCTTTTGTGCAGGCTTTTAGCTGCATGACTGCCATGGCTCACTGCCACAATGTTGACTTCAAGAATCATATGTGCACCTTATTGAGGATCTTTGCCACCCTATCTATTTTGCTCAATCTCTGATACTCCTTTATGTAGATCCTCCCTGTGGCCATCAATATGTTCATTCCTACCTCTGCTGCCAGGCATTTCCTGTCAACCAAATCAACATCCTACAGCTCAGCATCTCTTCTCATCTCACAGCTCTGTGAATTATGCTGGCCATTGCCCTGTCATGCAGCAAGATTGCAATCATACTATTGGAAAATTATAGAAAGAATAGTGTGAGTAGAAAGAATGTTGAACTATGAAACAAATCCATTGACTGGCAGATTAAAGGAAGGTATAGGGCAACTGAGACCATCATAGAACAAATAAAGAACATCAGCAGAAAGACTGTGGGTAGAAGGAGCACGGGCTGAAAGAGAGTAAGAACTTCAAACTTTTTGCAAGCCAGGTATGTCTGTTGCTGATCAGAAAAGCATAGTTTAAATTCCTCCCAATTCCTCTGGAATTAATTTAATTGGGATATTCAAAATTGATATGTCCAAGTTTGCCTCCATTCACAATAATGATTGTAATCAATCCATCTGCAGGACTGCTCACTGTATTCCATGTTACAGGGGCACCCAATGATTTTGTACTGATCATGGTGTTGGACACTTGTGTTGTCCCAGAAGGATTAGTGATGTGCTAGGCCCAGCCCAAAGTCTGAAGCCAGCCATGGCTGGGCCTGACCAAGCTGTCAGACAGGCCTTGGGCAGCTCAGGGCCCAGGCTCCATTTTTAAAAGCCTGTGGCACCCCTAAAAAAAGCAGCTAACATGAGGAATTTTGTTATACAAGGTTAGTATGAGACCCCTATCTGTGCATGCAATGTACTGACAATGCCATCAGTTGATTGAATTTCATTTTTGGAATGGAATGGCAACTGATGGTCACTTTTAAATGTCCACCTACAGCACCCCCACCTTGGTGCAAAAGCTGCAGCCAAAGCCTAAGCTGGCTGAAAGCCAGCCTGAGCCTGCCTCAACAGCTCAGGCTTCAATTTCTTCAAGCCTTGGCTGCCAAAAGCCAGGCCTAAGCCTGTGGCTTGAAGGCTGAGCCAAGCTGGCATAACACTAAGAAGGATAATTGTTGGATGCTATTATGCCATATGGCTCCAGTGTCTCCATCACCCATACAAGCTGAGGGCCCTATTAATGGTTAAAAGTGATTGTGAAATGCCTGTGAAGAAGGAAGTGTATTTCTTATTTAGTCTATTGATGGTGATAATTCCATCTAGATTCTGCCCCACAGTGATGAAAACAATAGGAGTGTAGTATGCATTACTGGATGAAACATACCAGGAGAAGATCTGCCAATAGGGCCCTCCTCCTGCAGCAGAGGGGCCTCATTGAAAGAACAGGCTGCAATATAGCATTGTAAGTATTCAGGTCAAGTCTCTTGAATAGGAAATAGTTTGTCTGTGGTTCATGGCAGGGTTAGGAGGTACAGTCCATGGGACCACAAAATCACAATGAAGTTATCAGATTGCTGGAATTGCTCACCCAGCCATCATAGGCCACCCATTCACTCAAAAAGTCTCTTTTCAATTGAGCTATGCTTTAGGCTCATAGTAGATGCTGTATGCAGGATATTTCCATCTTTATCAATGAGATAGATGCTATCTGCAGCGTGTTGCAAATATCTGCCAGGAGGAACATAGTGAACCCAGTACTCAGGGAGCATTCCACTAGGTGTAAGAACTAATGATGTCCTGGCTCCAGCCTCAGGCCCCAGGGTGGGCCAAGCCAAGCCAAATAAAGCCAGGACAAGCCTGGCTGAGCAGCACAGCCTCATAGGGCTTTGGCCCAGCCTCAAATTTCATAAAGCCTGAGTCCTGGCTTTTCACTTCTCAAAAGTTACCGAAAGCCACCTGATTTTGGATGAGTGACATCTGCAGATGGTTTTCATCTTAGCAAGCACTGACTCAGTTATATTCTGTAGCTATCTAGAATAGAATTCAACTGCTATCTCAATTCACTTGACAAGATTCCACATGGAATGACATTGCCTGGATGATGGGGGGTATGTGGTTTTTATTTCATGTGTCATTAGTGCTATTTGCATAATTTGCCTTATATTAGTGCACCATGCATCCCTGTATGGGCCTCTCTTGCTCATAACTACATGCTGACCATGGCATCCTCAGTCTCAAGTGAGTGCACCTTCTCAGCTGCTGGAATCACAATCAGCAAGCACTGCAATCAATTATATGATGACATCATTGAGGCACTCCAATTCTTGAAGTGCTGTATTTGGAAGGATCTCATCTACCATGGGCCTGTGCGAACATCAGCTGTTTAATTTTCAGTAGAGGTAGGAGATGATGACAGAGATGCTAATTGGGTGGATGAAGATGGGCCAGAGCCTCAGGCATGGGACCTTTTGATTAACATTGACGAGGACAGTGATAATGACTAGTACTTAACTTTATTTTATATTAAGCTTGTTATTCAAGTACTCTGACCTACAATAAGCCCTGGCTTGAGCCAAAGCCAGGCCAGCCCAAGCCCAAGCTTTTTCAAACAGCCCGGCCTACAATTTCCACAAGCCTGAGCCCAGGAAAGCCGAGCCGTAGCCGGGGCTTTCAGGCCGGGCCGGAGCCAGGACATCACTAGTAAGAACATACTCTTCGCCTATATCAAGGTGTGGAGCTGGATAGGCAGACGCCAAAGACGTGCATATTCCGAGGATGGTAACGAGTAAGGAAGAACGCATTTGACTGGTCAACAAGGGAATTGTGGAAGAGTCTTACTTCAAAATCTTTTCTTTCAGCGTTTTTATCATCCCCCTACATGTATAGCCCGATTAGATTATGATTCCATCTGTCTGAGCTGCCCATTGATTGGGCTGGTCTCTTGTCTCGCTTCCTTATGACCTCCTTTCAGCATGTATAGATCAGTAGTTTTTTCCCCGTTCTAAATTTCCTCATAGTCGCTTTCTGTACATTTTCTCCAGTTTCCGACCTTATGTGTTGCCCTCGTTTTGGATACCGCGACCTAAAGGTATACCCCAGCATTATTCGGAGAGGCCACCTAAAATCAGAAGGGAAAGCCTGGCCAAATGACACTTTATGTGAGGTCATGATGTTCCAATTCCAGTGTTTCTTACCAATCTTGCGACGTCCGAGCAGTGGCTATTGACATAGGCCTAAATTCCGGTACTGCTGCCTCCATGCCCATTCCTTATGCAGGCTGAGAATGTATACAATACCGTAGACAGAGGTCGATAAGGAGTCATCTGTAGTTTTCGGTTGCTGTTGGCCTCGATGTAGACAAGCCTCTGATAAGTAGTCCATGCAGGTAATTCGGATTCCACTAGTTCGGACTTCGTAATGTACTTAGGAGTTTTCTTAGAACGAAATCTGAAATCCTACTATTGCTTGTGTAACGAAGAATTTCTCGGTGCCACCATGGCAGTTAGACTCGGAGGACTTCCATTATCGAGAGCGAGATGCGACCAATAATATATATCCTAGTACTGAGTCAAGGCGGTCGACAGCTGCCTACTATAACACCAAACACAAATCGACAAGATAGGTAAAATATTCTCACGGTCTGCATGATACAGCACCCACGCTTCTCCCGGCGTTTGGTGTTGTCACCACCAACGTCGAGCTCTTCCTCCCCATTCCCCTCAACGATCTCGTCCATGCCACTATGGCAATCCACACAGTCAGTGTAGCAGGTCTCAAGAAAGTGAAGAATTCAGTCATCGGAAATCCCTCTGCCAAGGTCCAGCTCGCACAGGACGAGCTGTTTGTGAGAACGTGCGTTCAGCGGATTCAATATACGCCTTACGTTCTATCTAGATCAGGGCTAGCGAGGGCTTATCAGTCTTCTTCTTTTCTTTGTACATTCTAGTTTAATTGAATGCCTGAATACACCACCGTCCTCGACGCTGAGGGACCCACAAGGCTCAGGATCTCAGGAAGAGCTACGGATTGAGGCGGCCCATGTTATATCATCTCTTTCATACGGTATGTGCCCCTGCTGAAAGCTCTATACTCGAAAGCTGAACTCTATCTACAGGTTCTGAAGAGGCTCTTGCTGCCCTTCTTCGCTCCGAAGCTCCCCACGCGTTCTTGCATGCCATCGCTCACTTCACTCCCGCTGATTCCACACAGCTCCGATCTGCTTTTGCGCGTGCGCTTCGAGCGCTCTCAGTTTCAATAGCAGATGTCGTCGGTCCCTCTCAGTGGGGCTTGAAAGCTGAGAAATCAACGATCCGAAGCGAGGCTAAAGAGGCCCTCGACTACCTCTTCCACGTATGTCCGTCTGTCCTTCCACTCGTGTATCGCGTGATCCACTTCACTCCGTCTACTAGATCGACTCCCTCGACACATATTTACCCTTGCTATCTCCCTTGTCACCCACCTCCACTACCCAGAGCAGCACCTCCGTCGCGCAGCTTCTCGGGCTCGCCGTGCGTACGCCCGAGCATCGCAAGATGATAACGGAATGGTTACCCCTCGCGGATCGCCAGAAGGAAGTGAAGACGCGTCGTGGATGGGAGAAGACGTCCGCTACGAATGCGAACGCCCCAACAAGAATGGGCGGATGGGTTGCGCGACACTTGGTGGAGCTAGTAAAGACGAGGGACAGTAAGGTGCTTTGGGTGCTCTTTTCTCTCCACGGAAAACTAACATTCCTTTTCTTCATGGATTAGTTGCAGGAGGCGGCGCTACTCGCACTTGCTGCGTTGTCGAAAGAAAATCGGAGCGTAGCCAGTGTGCTTGGGAAGGCGTCTCCCGATCGCGACAGTAAGTCTCCAAACCTTCAACCGTCCCAACGTACCGCTGACGGTATTTATTTTTCAGCACCCCCTGTCTTGTCAGCAATTCTTCAGTTGACGAAATCCCGGATCGTGGACGTCCAGCTAGCGGCCTGTTTATGGTAACCGTGTTGATTCTCATACTACGTCGGCAACGCTGACTGTCATATATTCTTGCAGTACAACCCACATACTCCGTGCTAGTTCCTCTAACCACGCTTCTCCACTGGACGATATGTGCATACGCACTGTCATGAACATCGTGAACCGGATGCTCGCCGCCAGAGACGTGGAGACGCCAAGCAATAGGACAAAGGCGTGTTTCATACTGTGTGAGCCTGCTTCTTCCCTCCTAATATCACTAAAACGGGCATTCATCTATTTATCCCCAGACTACCTCATCACAGACGACCCAGCTCTCTGCTATATCGCCTACGAACGCGGATGCCTCGAGAAGCTTGCTTCTCTTGTCCAAACCGTAACCCCTACCGATGTAACAGAAGAATGGGCCGAAGACGAAGCGGATAGCGTCTCTTCTCTGCGGGAGGTGCGGTTGCTTCACTCCAGTCTCCGTTTTTCCTCCATTAACTCCATTATGCTCGCAGGCAGCCCTCACCGCCATCTCTGCCCTCTCCCTGTTCGACAACGACATTCGACGCGCTCTCACTGACACTTACGCGCTCCTCCCGTCGATATCCACAGCGTTAACCCACCCGCATCCGGGCGTGCGGTATGCTGCGTGCCAGTGTGTACGCGCACTGAGCCGCGCTGTTGCGGTGCTACGGACGAATATCGTTGACAGTGGGCTAGGTATGGTCGTGTTCGGGATGTTTAAGAAGGAAGAGGAGGACCGGCGCGTTGTGGGCGCAGCACTAGGAGCCGTATGTAACATCGTGAATGAGTTTTCACCATTGCGACCGGTGGGTCTTGTTTTAACTTCATATAAGTTTACATTGGCGCTCATGTCTTCAAACGAGCAGATATACTTGGAGCAAGGTCTGATGCCGCGGCTTGTGCATGTGTTGCTGCATTCCGGCGACCCGAGTTTACGATTAAACGCGTTGTGGGCAGTGAAGAACCTCCTCCGGAAGACGTCGACAGAGACAAAGCGAGATGTCATGAGTTGCTTGGGGTGGAAACATCTCCTCGAGTGCGTGTTGTTCTTCTGCTTCCTTCTTCGATGTACAGCTACTAATTGCTTTGGATAGACTACTCTCGGACCCTGATTTGGCTGTGCAAGAGCAAGCGTTCAATGTCGTCCGCAATGTCGCAGAGAACGAAGATGGCATTGACATGATCTTCCGCGAGATGGGGCTCGAGGTGCTCCTCGAACGTGTCACCGTCTCCCTCAGTTCATCAGAGGAAGACGTTGTCCTCCAGGTGCGTAACTTCTCGCCTTCTCTTACACTTTCACATGCCAACCCTCCTTCTACTACCAGGCAGCATACGTCCTCGCCAACCTTTGCAATGGCAGCGAAGCCCAACAGAACTTAATTCTATCTCACCCGCACCTCCTCCCCGCACTGCGCACCTGCCTCGCCGAGTCCAAAACCGAGATCCGGCGCCCTGCCGTCGCCTGCGTGCTCGAACTCGCGCGCACCAACCCGAAACGGCGGAAAGCTATCATCGATGCCGGCCTCGTCGGTACCTTGCGCCACCTGTGTGAGTGGTCCGGGGCGGGCGTCGTCGCGTCGCCCGTGGCAGGCAGTCCTCCTGGGCGGAGCCCTGTCCGGACTGGATCGTATGGGAGCTGGGGCGGCAGCGCGGCGAGCGGGTATCATATGCACGGGCATCATGTGCATTATGGGCATGGGCAATATGGGCATCATCACCACCATGGAGCACTGGAGGATGATAAGGACGTGGTGGACCAGGCAAGGACGGCGCTGGATTGGCTTGAGCATGGGGATACATATGCTTCGTGAAGCTTTCCTTTGATTGGTTTTCATCGGTGGAGTGAATGTGACGAGGGCGAGTGATTCGTGGAGCGATGGAGAGGGCCACGGACGTTACGACGTTGAGGTTTTGGTGGGCGATGAGGATGTGGTAGATGAAGTGAGCACGGGTTGCGCGTTGCTTATGTATCGACTCCAGTGGCTGGTCGTCGGCGTTACGTCCATGGACGGTGTCGTTCATGGGGTTGGGAATCTTGTCGTGGCGGCGGGCGACGACAAGGGCATGTGGATCTGGCGGGGATTCAGCTGAGTTGCTTCGGGAATAGGAGTGTGCTTTCATTTGGGCGCTATATGACCAATTCGAGATATGCGCATCGCACTATAATCGCCGGGCTCCATCGCGTCGAGGACCTCTGTTCGTGTTTTTTCTTACCACTACTGGTTTTCTGTCATGGACACTTTTACTGTGTGTTGTAATATCGTTTACTCTGTTCTCTTGCATATCCACGCTCTATCGACCTGTTCTACTTATCAGGCGGCCGCTTGCCTCGGGTTGAGCAAGCGGAGGTATATCGGCATTGGGAGCCTAATAAGGGGTGTAATTCCCACGACCTAAATAGCCCCAGCAAGTTGTAAGCTGGCATATTTTTTGTGACCTGACCCCAACCAACGCGTAGCGTACCCGTCCCCGGCACCCGTCTTTATCCTTCTCCCCCACCATGGCCTCGTTAGCTCGAGCTCGCCTCCCTCGTAGACTCGTACGTATTTACAAACTCAATGGCAAACATATAGCCCGTTCTGATACAACCCAAACGAACAGCCCGTCGGCCTGCGCGCCATCCAGACCTCGGCAGACACCACCCAGCTACACGAGAGCGCCGACCACTCCAACCCCTTCAAAGTAAAACTCCACGAAGACTCCTTCCAGTCGTACCTCTGCGAGAAGCCTGACCTCGATGTCACGGTCACCAAGGATGAGCTGCTCACCATGTACCGCGAGATGCAGACCATGCGCCGCATGGAGATGGCCGCCGATGCCCTCTACAAGGCCAAACTCATCCGTGGGTTCTGCCATCTAGCCATTGGGCAGGTCAGTGCCCATGCCATACCCGTTTTTCCCCGTTTGTGAGCGCTAATGCTGTTGAATCCTGCAGGAAGCAGTCTCCGTCGGCCTTGAGCATGGTATCACCAAGGAGGACCGCGTCATCACCGCATACCGCTGCCATCCCTTCGCTGTCATGCGCGGGGGCACCATCAAGGGCGTTATCGGCGAGCTCCTCGGTCGCCAGGCGGGCATGTCGCACGGCAAAGGCGGTTCTATGCACATCTTCACCCCTAACTTCTTCGGCGGAAACGGGATTGTTGGTGCCCAGGTCCCTGTCGGCGCAGGGGTTGCCTTCGCACAAAAGTACATGGAAGAGAAAAACTGCACATTCGCGATGTATGGTGATGGTGCGAGCAACCAGGGGCAGGTCTTTGAAGCGTTCAACATGGTGTGTTTCCTCTCTTTTCGTCCTATTAGTTTTGTTCCTCAGCTTCCCGATCTCGTCTCAGGCCAAGCTTTGGAACCTCCCCACCGTCTTCGTTTGCGAGAATAACAAGTACGGAATGGGTACCTCCGCGGAGCGTAGCTCCTCCAACACCAGTTACTTCACCCGTGGGGACAAGATCCCCGGTCTCCAGGTGCGTCCTCCCTCCTTTCCCGCCAAGTACCGGAATAGCCACTCATATTTATCCCTTGCGCGGCAGGTGAACGGCATGGACATCATCGCCACCAAGCAGGCAGTCGAGTACGCGCGCAATTGGACCGTTAACGAGCAGAAGGGCCCACTCCTTCTTGAGTTCGTGACGTACCGCTATGGTGGACACTCGTGCGTATCTTTCCTTTCATTCTGATTCTCCCTTGATCCCTTCACCCCGCACACGGCCTCTTCATTCACGCACTCTTTGTCCATCTACTCCTGATCCACTTTCGTCTTCCACTGTCCTCATCTTTCCTTTCCTTCTTGCTCTGCCCTTTCCCTTTTATCTACCCCTTTCCCTTTTATCTACCTTCTTCATCTATCCCTTTCCCTCCCTCCTTCATCCTCTCCAAAAATACACACTGACATCATCCCATCCCCTTAGGATGTCCGACCCCGGAACCACCTACCGCACACGCGAGGAGGTGCAGCGCATGCGCAGCACGCAGGACCCCATTCGCGGGCTCCAGCGTTACATCGAGGAGTGGGGCCTTGCCACCGAGCAGGAGCTCAAGGTTGGTGTCTATTCATCACACTTTTCCTTTGGTTTTTGTTGTGGACTTGATGCCCGGGTGGACGATCCATCTTTGGCTATGGCTGAACTACGGCCCGCCGCTGATCGAGATGTTACTCTCTTACACCCAAGTTCCTCCTCTTCCTCCCCTTCGTTTCCTCTTCATCCCTCTTCTCCCCACCTGTCCTTATTCGCGAATACTTGCTAATGCATGTCCTCCTCGATAGCAACTTGATAAAGAAGCCAAGGCGACCGTCGACGCCGCCGTTGAAGAGGCCAAAGCTTCCCCCGAGCCCCTCGAAAAGGACCTCTGGACGGACATCTACTATAAGGGCACTGAGCCTCCCTTCATGCGTGGCCGTGAGCGCGAGGAGGTACGTACCTTTCCTCCCTTCTTCCTTTCCCCTACTCATGTTCATACATCCGTAGATGCACTACTACTAGGTGCATCGCCGCCTAATCCTTTCACGCTGATCCCGCGTCAGCACCCCTACCTATAGACTTTCCCCGGCCTGAGGGCCCGTCGTTACATCAGTTGTTGTTTATCATCGTCCTTGCATAATAATAGCACTCTTTATGATATCCTGGGCTGTGCTTGATGTAAGCCGTCAGTATGAATGTTGCTGGTCGCGGTGCAGATCCGTTGCCCAATGAGGGGGAACCGCTAATCGTGATGAGCTTTCCGGTCTCGAAATGTCAGATGGTGCGTTTAGCAGGGCGGTTCTGCTCATCACTATTGAATATATGTGCTCATCTAGGACTCTCGACACGAAAAACGTGTCTGTCTCTTCGTGACCGATAGTATTTGATACTCGCTGACATGCTGCTCGTTACCAACTATTTCATTATCGGTTGGACGCCGTCAGCGCACATGTGGTGAATACTGAGAATACGGAACGCTGCTAACGTCAACTTATAACTATGATGACGCATCACATTCCAGGCTGCAATCTTTTAGTAGGTTTTTATCTTCTTTAACAAGTATGTCTTAAAACGGTTTTTGTAGGTATATTTTTTTGTTCCTTCATCATGATGGGTGGTGGTAGGGTGTAAGTCCTCATTCGATGTACTTTACACTGGATCTTCTGGTTTCTCATTATCTCTCATATGTTCTCGTGGCAGGGTAAACTTGATAGTAAAAATCTTTTCACAGATCAGTGTTTGCGAAAGTTAAAGACTTGTGTCTCTTTTGACGGTGCGTCGATTCTTTCAGCTGCAGAACCTCATAGACTTCTGCGTCGTCGTTGACCCTCTTAAAATCCAAATCGATCTGCTAGCCAACTTCTAATAGCTATATGCAATACTGCATTCGATAGAGCTGTCTTCCTCACAACATCCAATTTCTGCGCCGCACGACACTGCTCCACACGATCAGAAGTTAGTCCATATTTCTTTAGCCTTAATCACGCCCTTGTAGAGTATATCTTTTTAACTTCGAGGGTTATTAGTGCCGTAATTCGGTTATTCACTCAAATCTCGTCATTCTAGTACCGTTATCCTTCTCCATTGCCACTGCACGAAACAATTTCCTTCTTACTTCTGAAACCTCGAGCAAAGATCGCAACTTGAGTTCCGCTTTAACTTCACTGTTACTTAAATAATGAAGCTCTCTTCAAACAGCGTATATCGGTGGTTGCATGTGTGAATGCCACAATTGTGGAAATTAAACTGCTCAGGCTAAGACAAAAGAAGGGCAGGAGGGAACGTGGTTTTAAGTACGTCTCAAAATCCCATTAGCCTCCTAAGCGTATATCTTACGGTATATACTCCACAGGTCTAACTTGAATAATAAGGTTATTCGGCTGTTGCAAGATATGACATACCTTCGGGTAAGAGAGAATACATGTAGGTACTATGTAACAGGTTTTTGATCAGGAAGCTCAATCCTAGGAACCAGGGACTTGTCAAGAACTTGTGACACAATCGCACTATGGTGCCCAAAGTTTCCCAATTCAAAACTATTTTCCGAAAATTTCAGCCCCACAAGCACACTTCTGCAATAGCGGCAACTATTTTCTTAACCTTTTTATTCTCTTTTATTGATCCTTCGTAATTTCCTTCGAAAGAAACAGTGCTAAGGGCCGTACATGACAATGCGACTATCGGGAAATGTCCGGCGTGAGCTATTTGTAGACTTATTTCCACCGAAGTCAAATCTATCAACTCCATCATGATTCCGAGATGACACTTTGCCGTTTTCTGCAAAGGCTTCTCGACACACCCACGATGTTGCTCAAATCATAGCGCTCTGGGGTGTCCGTGTAATTGCCCGAACACGTTCCTGCCGTATACAGCTTATTGCTTAACCACCACCATCCTTTGCTTGCCTTGGACCGAATCCCACTCTGGAACGCATTCTGCGCTTCAGTTTACTACGATCAGGAGCGGAGAAACCTAAGATGTCGCCAGGACCAACTTACGATAATACATGGGGAGCTGCGCTGATTGGTCTTATTGCGGCTTCGATGTGAGTTTAGTCCTTAGGCTGTAATAACCATCTCTCATCTGTATATGGCAGACTATACGGCCTCACGACCTTGCAGGCGTAAGATTCATGCATTAGTTACACGACGATGATGTAACTGAAATTGCATGAAGGTACCGCTATTTCACGCTCTACCCGAATGACGGGCGTAATATCAAGTTATTGGTAAGTTGGGCTACCACGTTATGACCTAGGAACTTTAAGTCAACTGCTACTTTATCTGCAGGCTGCAAGCGTGTGGTGGGTGTGGTTATGAAGAAACCCATAGTGTTTTAGTTGAAATGTCGAATGGTCAACAGGATTATTGACTCCATCTCACTGGTACTCGTCTGCAACGGGATGTACGGTTATTGTAAGTTGATAATAGAGTCCTCTCGCTACCGTAGCTCAATGTCCGCAGTAATAACTGATATGGGAAATCCGTTGGGACGGCTGAGGGTAAACAGGTATGTACGATTCCTAGTGACTCTGGGAATACCATTCATCACTTGATTAGATCTCTCGACGTGAGCATATGTCATCACTATCCTTGTCAACAGTGTGACCTAATTTCACTTCCTAGATAGATCCAGCTCTTATGGTAGTTCTTATTTATATTACCGACCAGAGTTAATCCATCTTAATTATTCTATCAACAGGGAATTCTTGCGTTTCTCACTCATGCGTGAGATATTTTTGTTGTTCAACTTTAGCTTTATGCTAACCAAGATAATAGCTACCTCGGGACCCGAGTCTGGAAAGGTCACCCTTGTCTTCAAGTTCCTTGATATCATGCCAACATATGTAATATTTCTTTAGTTTGTGGTAGAAATATACTACTGGGAATTTTTCTGGTACGTCGTCCACTAGCTGAAATTCTTTCTTTTTCATTCAATGCTCTTGCGATTTCATTTTCTTACTCAGCTTTTATTATCCGGAAGTGCTCTAGGTGCATCTCAGCTTCTTCTTTTCATATTTTTCTCAAAATTAGATTCATACCCCCCGTTTTGCAATCTAGGACTATCCGTTGGTGAGTAGATAGAATCCGTGCTCTAAAATGAATTCTCACGTGCTTTGTATGCAGCTTCTTCCATACTCTCGTGAGCCATTTTCTCGTTCGCTTGACGGTATCGATTCAAAGCGTCAATTAGTTTCAGGTTTGAGTTCTGGTTTCAAAGAACGGCCTTGAAGGTAATAAATGGATTTTATTATATTTTCCTGAAGGCTTCACCGATAGAAATTATTTATCAGTCACTGGCACTCGCAGGAACAATTCTAGTAGTGACGCTCGATACCATCATTGCCATGGTGCTATGCATCTATCTTCTGAAACAGAAAACAGAAAGTAAAGAGTAGGATAACTCAGCTGGTATATTGACTTTCAACCTTCATTGATCCCTTCTATTAGCGTTAGAAAGGTCGTCAGACGAGTGTTAATATTTGCAATCAACACTGGTTTGGCTTCTAGTGCGATGTCGATAGTCAATAT
>JASFDH010000999.1:0-17692 GCA_036937195.1 Nidularia pulvinata
GTCATCAAGCAGCTCAAGGTCCAGTCGCAGAAAGACGTCAAGCAGCTCGCGGAGGCGAAGGAGATCGCGTATAAGGAAGGCTTCTACAACGGCACGATGCTCGTCGGCGAGTTCAAGGGCGAGCGTGTACAAGATGCGAAGCCGAAGGTGAGGCAGGCAATGATTGACTCCGGGGCAGCATTTGCATATGCTGAGCCAGAGGGGCTGGTCATTTCGAGGAGCGCAGATGAGTGTGTTGTTGCGCTGATGGATCAGTGGTATTTGGATTACGGAGAGTCGGCGTGGAGGGCTCAGACTGAGGGGTAGGTCTTTTCGTTGCTCTCTTTGGCTAGTACTTACGATTTGCAGACTATTGGCGAACATGAACACCTACAACACCGAGACCCGCCATGCCTTCCAGAAGACTCTCGCTTGGCTGAACCAGTGGGCCTGTGCCAGGACTTATGGATTGGGATCCAAACTTCCCTGGGACCCTCAGTTCCTCGTGGAGTCCCTCAGTGATTCTACCATCTACATGAGCTACTATACCGTTGCCCAGATGTTGCATGGTCAGTCCACTTTTCTTGCTTACCCTCTTGCTTATACTGAATTCAACAATTCTTCTAGAGAACGACATCACAGGGAGCAAGCCTGGCCCGCTGGGTGTCACCCCCGAGCAGATGACCGACGAAATCTGGGAGTACATCTTCTGTAACGGCCCCTTCCCCGACCCCTCACCCCTACCACTTGAAAAAGCCGATGCGCTCAAGCACGAATACGAGTACTTCTACCCTTTCGACATCCGCTCCTCCGGCAAGGACCTCGTCCCCAACCACTTGACCTTCTCGCTGTACAACCACGCCGCGATCTTCCCTGAGCGCAAGTGGCCCCTGAGCATGCGCACGAACGGGCATCTCATGCTGAACGGGAAGAAGATGTCCAAGAGCACGGGCAACTCGCTGACACTGCGCGAGTCGATTGAGAAGTTTGGTGCTGATGCGACGAGGCTGTCGTTGGCAGATGCTGGAGATGGATTGGAGGATGCCAACTTCGAGGAAAAGACTGCTAATGCTAACATCTTGCGCGTACACACTCTGCTCGGTTGGTGCGAGGTCAGTGAATTATCTATGCATTAATATGCTTCCATTATTGACTTGATATTACTCCTCAGGATATGGTCAAGGATGAGGCTAATCTGCGCCATGGACCCCTGAATTATCACGACAAGGTGTTTGAACAGGAAGTGAACGACCTGATTAACATTACCCAGAACCACTACGAGGCGTAAGTCGAACCTTCTGCTATATTTCCTGGCTCTTACATGTTTGCATCCAGCACCAACTACAAGGATGCCTTGAAGTACGGTTTCTACGAACTACAGAGTGTCCGTGACTGGTACCGCGAAGTCACCTCTGACATCAGCATGCACTCAGACCTCGTGATGTACTGGATCCGCATCGCTGCCCTACTCGTCACTCCCGTTGCACCCCACTTCGCCGAGCACATCTGGACCTCCATTCTGAAACAGCCCAAATCCATCCAACTCGCTCTGTGGCCTACGCCTTCCGCTCCCGCCGACCGCACCCTCATCGAGGCCGGGATCTACATGCGCGGCACGATCAAAACTATCCGTGACGCTGAAGTATCCCTGCTGAAGATGATGAGCAAGGTCAAGGGCAAGAAGAACCCGGGAGACCTGTTCGATCCCAAGAAGCCCAAGGCCGTCCGCATCTACGTGGCAACAACGTTCCCTGACTGGCAAGATACCTGCGTGCAGATCATCAAAGACTCGTACTCAGAAGAAACCGACAAGGTGGACGACGCGAAGGTGAAGGCGCTGCTGGTTGAGAGGGGCCTGATCAAGGACAAGCGTGCTATGCCTTTCATTCAGGCATTCAAGGTGGATTAATTTAAATTTTGCACTGTAGAAGAAATAGCTGATAGACTTGCATTCTAGAAACGCATGTCGCAGTTTGGTGCCCAGACTGCTTTCCGCCGTACTCTGCCCTTCTCCGAGAGCGAAGTTCTCCGGGAGATTCTTCCCTACCTGAAAAAATCCTTGAGTCTGGCAGATGTAGAGGTCCTGTCAGTCGAACAGGCCCTGCAGAAAGAAGGCGAGGCTGGCTACACAAAAGCAATCATAGATAGTTCGGAACCTGGAAGCCCTGCATTTGAATACCGCAATGTATAATAGTAATAATCGTGGATAGTAGTGCGTATTCAGAAGAATATAGTTGGTTTGTATCAAGCTTCATGGTGCGCGTGAGCTGAACGCTTGCAGCCTACTAGATTGCCCAATAATAGCCACTAAGCAATCCTCTTCTAATTACACCGTCATCCTGTGCTAAGTTCAGTTTTGGACCAGGTCCTTGATTCAGGTTAACCTTTTCCCCACGCCAGCCTCCTCAGTATCGTCTGTGTACACGTCTGCTTGACGCCGGGCGACAGACCTAACGAACGTTCACCATGGATTCCGACGCGCTCATGGTCGATGTCCAAAATATTACCCGCTTACCCACCCCTCAACCACCAACTTTACCGCCCACTCCTCAATCATACGACCAATACCGGGACGCGCACACACCTATTATCATCGACAATGGCTCGACCACTCTGCGCTGGGGCTTCGGTACTGCGTCGACTCCATACACGGGCCCTAATGTCGTCGCGAAGTATAAGGAGCGGAAAACCAATAAGCCACTGTTGCTCTTTGGCGAAGGGATAGATGCGGAAAGCGGGGCGCGGAGTCAGGCAAGAACTCCTTGGGAAGGAGATGTGTTACTCAATTTCGACGCGTTGGTGAGTTGGTGCCACTCAATGTATCTCGTAAATCAACCTGACGGCTTTACCTCGAGAGATAGGAAAACGCCCTTGACTATGCATTCATACAACTAGGTATCGACACACCGTCGGTCAACCATCCGGTCTTAATGTCTGAGCGTCTATGCACCCCGCTACATTCGAGAGCATGTGAGCAGAATATTGTCCATGCGTTTCTTCCCACTCAATCCACAATTGCATGTAGTCACGTCAGAACTCATGTTCGAACTATATTCCGTGCCTTCCCTGGCATATTGCGTGGACAGTATCATGTCGTTTTATCAGAATAATGCACCACCAACCGAAGTACCCTTCACCTCTGATGGTCTGGTTGTGTCCTTCAATACCGCTTCGACGTCTGTAATCCCGATGCTTAGCGGGAAAGGGGTCTTGAGTCATGCCAAACGGTGCGCCTTTCCGTGATCTGTCTCCCTCAGTTCTTTATTCTATGCAGAATACCATGGGGTACCTCTCAAACTTCCGATTACCTGCTCAAACTCATCCAACTTAAGTACCCCAACTTCCCTACTCGTGTCGTTTCCACTCAAACAAATGTATATCGCTTCTTTCCTTCCTAATCTCATTTCTAATAATAACGTCAATTTTTAGTGGATGCTTCATAATTTCTGCGAATTCGCAACTGACTATCCTGCGCATCTTCGACAACTAAAAGACCCGCTCAAACTACGCGCCTCCGAGCGCGTAATTCAGTTCCCCTTCGCCCTACCACCGATGGAAGAAAAGACTGAAGAAGAACTAGCTAGAATCCAGGAGAAGAGGCGAGAGCAAGGTAGAAAACTGCAGGAGATAGCTGCCAAGACAAGAATGGAAAAAGTGCGTTGAATTCTCGTTTATAGAGCCTCCCGCTAATAGGAACGCCATAGCTTCTCCAAAAAGAGCAAGATTTGCAGTATTTACTTAACCTGAAGGAAGGAAAGGGAGCGGACAGTAAACGCGAATGGATAGTGCGTTAGCAATGTTTTTGATTCCGCCCTCTAACGCTTACCCTGTCGCCTCTAGAACAAACTCCAAACAGAGGGTTTTGACGACGATGCAGCTCTGGATCAAACCATCAAAAGGTTTGAGAGCGATCTGAAGAAGGCAAGAAAGAAGGAGGCAGGAGAAGCGGATTCTGCCGACGCTGACGTATGAAATTCTCAATGCTGCATCATACTATAGCATACTCATTCATATGATCGATAGGAGGAACCCTCCTTCCCACTTGTTGATGTTCCCGATACCGATGTATGATATTTGCTCTTCTTACTCTTTCTTGTTGTTCACGGAATTTTCGTAACAGTTGGATGAGGACGGTCTCAAAGAGAAGAAGAAGCAAAAGTTAATGAAAGCAGGCTTTGAAGCTCGTGCACGTGCTCGGCGCGAAAAGGAACGAGAACGGGAGGAGAAGGAACGCGAGGAAAAGCGGGAAGAAGAAGAGCGCGAGGCCGACTTGGGCGGATGGTCAAGGAAGATGAGGCAGGAGCAAGAGGTTTCTCTACACTGTTCTTACAGTCACAAAATGATGCTGATATGCCATGGTACAGACACTCATGAACAGAATCAAGGACCGTGCCCGCCGAAAGGCTGCTTTGAGTGATCGAAAGAGCGCCGCTGCACAGGCAAGGATGAAGAGTATCGCGAACTTGGCTTCAGACGACCGAGTTCCGAAGAAGAAGAGAAAAGGTGGAGGAGGTAAGCCCTGGACGTGTTTACACCTTTCCCCTATTCACATTATTTCAATTCTAGAGGATATGTTCGGAGCAGACGATGCAGATTGGGCAATCTACCGCAAAATTGTAAGGTCTTCCTTCTTTCTCCAGTGACATTTTTGACTTGACAATGCGCTAGAACACAGCTGTCGAGTCCTCTGATGAAGAAGAAGATATTAATCAACTGCAAGCCATCGAGCAAAAACTGCTTCAGTTCGATCCTACATTCACTGCGCAGGAGACACACGCATCTCTGGCTTCGCAGCGATCTGCATTAATATCTGCGTTTAGGCCGACATATGAAGAGGGCGATGTTGAAGGTACATCCCCCATTCCTGCATTACTAACTTCAACTAATTTTTCTGCTAGGAAACACTCGAATTCATTTAAACACCGAACGCTGGCGCGCTTGTGAGGCGTACTTCTCTCCCGGAATGGCAGGCGTGGATTCCGCAGGTCTTGGAGAGGTCATTCAGAACGTCCTAGGAAGGTTTTCTGATGCAGAGAAGGGGCGACTAGTGAAGGTTCCTTTAACTTTCCGTCTTGTCAATTCCATTTTCTGACCTGCTTACCCCATTAGAATGTCTTCCTTACTGGTTCCCCGTCCCAATTCCCCGGGCTCACCCCCCGCCTCCACGCAACATTACGTCCGATTCTACCTCCTGAGATGCCAATTAACATTGTGCGTGCAGCCGACCCATCCTTAGATGCGTGGAAGGGTATGGCTGGCTTCAGCATGACAAAAGAATTCGAAAGTGTTGGAGTTACCCGTGAGGAGTATGATGAATATGGAGGAGAGCGGGTCAAGCGATGGTGGGGAGGTAACTGGAACGGCGGGTCTATCGCATGAGCGTGTTGTATCATTATGATTTTGTAGTGGTCGATGCTTCCTTGTCCGATGCAGATGTATTATATTCACAGAAAACCTAAGTTGTGAGAAACACGAGACAAGAACACTAACTCGTCACTCATACGTGTACAGTAATGATGCAAGGAGTACCCGATGGAGGGCTAGGGAGCGCGTGAATGAATGAGGAAGAGAGGACGACGTATTACATGCATATGTACAACAAGCCTCTCGTGAGATAACATAAATGGCGTGTATTTATGAACAGCAACCCTGCGAAGACTGCGCTGCTGGCTGGTTGACTCTCACCGAACCATCAGCGCCTGCGCCATTCGACGCGTTTGCTGCATCAGCCTGTTGAGAGTCGATGAGACGGGTTTTGATATCCCTATATAATGAATACATTTCAGCATTTCCGTATTCGCCGGAGCGACTACGGCGGTGCTCACCGTGCCAGTGTGAAGAACGCCTCCTCCACTCCTTCGTTCACCTTCGCAGAGGTCTCCATGAACTTTATCCCAAGCTCATTGGCCAATTCACGGCCCTGCTCCTCTGTGACGGCCTTCTTGTCCACCCAGTCTGCCTTGTTGCCGATGAGAATCTTATTCACGCCGTCTGACGCATGTTGCTCTATGTTGCCATACCAACTCCGAATGTCTAAGGGAAATTACACCATGTGTGCCAGTAGCAACAGGTGAAATGGATTGTACTTACCATTGAATGACTTTTCATCCGTGACGTCGTACACCAGCAGGATTCCCATTGCCCCGCGGTAGTATGCTGTGGTGATGGTCCTAAATCGTTCCTGTCCTGCTGTGTCCCACTGAAGTACGGGTCAATGGTACATCATAAAACAGTAATATATGAACGCACTATCTGCAGCTTGATGCGCTTGCCGTCGAGTTCAATAGTGCGGATCTTGAAGTCAATACCGATAGTGGTAATGAAAGACGGGGTCCATGCGTCGTCGCAGAAGCGCAGTAGCAGACATGATTTTCCAACTCCTGTAGGGGTGATCAACGATAGTTCGACATTTGAAGATAATTGAGGATTTTACCTGAGTTACCGATGAGAAGAAGCTAGGAGTTACAGAGCGTGTCAGTGATTTCACGAGGACGGGGTAAGTGGCGCGCTTGCCTTGATAAGGAAGTCGTAGTGTGGGGGCGGCATATTCAGGAAGTGATTGCAAGGTGAGTAGGATAGAACGATAGAGTGCTCGACGTCGAGTAGAACGACGAACTGGACGGATGGGCGGGACGAGGGAGAGACGTACAGGTGTATTGCTTACTGCAGTGACTGGTACAGTGCATGTGTCACATCTGTGACGTATTAGCACTCCATCAATCCGCACCTTTCACTGTGCTTTCCTCAGTCCACCTCATTTCTTCACTTCACCGACGCGTATCTCCTCAAGATAGGCCAATGCTTATTTCAAACCTGCATTTCTCTGCACATCTCGTGTCTGACTCGACGCGCTGATCATGTGAACATCCAACTTCTCCGTCGCTTCCCAGTTTGTTCTCTTTTGTTTTTTCGACAATCACTGGTGACTCTCTGTGGGACAACTGATTTCATTGCTGTTAGATCTCCATTCCTCTATCTGCTTTATTAACGCCACGATTCCATATTCTTCTATGCCCTTCTCCTTTCTTCAAGTGCTCTCTTTATGATGTTCATCTCCATGGGAATTTAAGGACCCCTGCGATACCCTGTCCAACCTGCTCTCATACTGGAGTCTTCATGCCTTGAGGTTGAATTAATTTCGTTTTGCAAGGGGATATCGCGCTCGCATCCTTTGAATTTGACGTCCTCGTTAACGTTGCTATCATACGCAGGTTAGCGCTGAGACCCACGTGAGAACAAGAATCTCCTTATCCCGCTTATCTATTGTCTTCATTCTCTTTGAGATGCATCACGAGAGTACGAGGAGTGGCTAGATCAGGAGATGCGCTGAAAGCTTGAGGTATAAAATGGATTTACGCAGACTTTTTCCTAGCAAGTCCGCCACTTTATCTTGAACACTTGCTTCCTGCTCTTAATAACTTCCTCCAAAAACTCTTCTCCTTTCTTCCCATTTTGAAGCCGCTATCGATAAAATCTTGCTTCGTGTCTCCAGCTGCTCTCGCCATCACAATATGAGACTACGGAATTTTAAAGAGACCGTGAAACCCACAATCGAAGATACTCTACGGGACGTGCACCCTCACACGCTCGAGGAGACATTTCATTGGTGGGCGCCAGTAAGTCACTATATTCCTTGATTTATGTCTGCTGCACATATTAACAGTGCCTTTTAGCCTGGGTCTCCTTGCTTCGTACTCTGTGCAGATGAAAACGGTAACAACCGTAAATGGCGCAAAGGTACTATACTTGGAGAAACCTTTTCACTAGTAATGTGCCCACAGGTATGTACCTAATATCGTCGCTAGACCGATCCTCAGACTGATCCTCGCATTCGCAGGGTATTTTTCGAACATATCATGTAGCCTATACTATCAAGCATAAGCGCGTCTATACTCAGATAACACCGGGCTTGCAACCGGAACTCAAACCTGATACACCTGAGGTGCGAGAGCTTCTGCGAGAGGCCGGTCACGGTATCTTTACTTAGCTGTGAGGTCTGTTGGTGGCATGATGTGTTGACCCTCCCTTTCATCTGTACTTTTAACATGCATTGCATATTTTATTATCACAGTGTAAAGTAATAGTCCAAGTTCAGTTGTATTTAATGGTTACGTTACTGTATTACAACAATCCTATACCCTGGCGGAGCATAGAGCTGAATTTGAAGGGCTAGACTGGGATGTATCTGAGAACAGGGGTAAAGCCGTTACAGAGAGCCAATAGTATTTTGACCGTGCAAGAAAACTTTCGCAATATCCGCCTGGAATCGTCCGATGTAGGCGAGAAGGTCTTTGTCAGGTAAAGCAGAGTGCTCCCAAGCCTGCGTGAGCTGGGTTCTGAGCTAATGACAGAGAAAGTGCAAAAAGATTAGCGCGAAGTCTATCATTTACGGACATAGAAAGCAGTTATTCGCGCATCATCTACCCATGGTTCGTTCTAAGGGACGTTATTAGAAAAGAAAAAAGTTACCCTTAATAATGCCTTTCGTCGAATAGAAATCTTGCAGCTTTCACTTTCTTCTTCATACTTAGCATGAAGCGTTGCCAGATGTTCAGCCACTCTCCTTCCCTCGATCAAAACATCAGCAGGGAGGTCAGCTAGGCGGGCAAGTTCCAGCCCTACTCTCGCGCACCCTTTAGTCCCAATCTTTTGAGCGATGGTCATGCATTATGGGCCACGTACCGTAATGACTGAAGTCTTCTGATGCACCGTCGACAATCCTTGAGAAATAACAGCGTTAAAGAAGGAAAGGACGCAAAACTTTGGTACAAACTTGTATTGGAAAATCATCCCGAAGTTGGCTGCAGATTGCCGTGTGCGCTGTGTCGAAAGCTCAAACTATTCAGTCCGGAAAGCAATTCGGTAGCACTTGCCTGTACAGACAAGTGTAAACTACATTACTAAGTTAGAGGCCGTATCGCTTGAATTAATGCTGTTGAGACACTCACTTAACTACAGACGGTTCACGAGACAGTGTTGTAATCAGTTCATTGAAATGCCTGGAAATAGGAATGAGTAAGAATATGACAAGATGTAGCCAGGACAGACGTTGCAAAGAAGACAAATGGCTATGTTGGGAGCAAGATTCAGTATTGAATTAGAAGACTGGATATTTTGGTACCGACCTTCAAAGCAATCAACCCTTCCGCAATGGCGTGTGATATCCCAACACCTTCCCTGGGCGATGTTCCCCTACCAAGCTCATCAACGAGGACCAACGATTTTGGTGAAGCGAGTCCTATTACCGTACGAGAAGATCAACTTAAAGGCGCTGGTCCAACATGCTAAGCCCTCACCGAGAATCATCGCGGAGGAAGCCATCTCGCTAGCAAAAGTGCTGAAGCCTTTCTCCGTATCATCATCGTTCGACAGGCGACTCAGAAGCGCGTCATGAATTCTGATTCACGCATTTAAGAGGGCAGCAGTGGCTAAATTAACGCTGATGCTCACCGAAAGCTCGCGTATTCAGCTGGGACGAAGCAGCCGCACATGGCCATGACAGCAAGGAGTCCAATCTGACGTAAATATGTACTTTTACCTGTTGCGATTATCGATTCAATGAATCTGATGGTGTGATGTGAGAAGCCAGGCATACCAGACATGCTAAAGCATGATGGTCAGTAACGAATGTCGCAATTTTAAGAAATGAAGGCTTACTTTGGGCCTTGGATAATCTGGAACGAAGAAGAATCATCGCAGTATACATCATTTGGTACCAGCGTTCCTGCAGCTTGCAGCGTTTCTAAGATAGGGTGTCTACCAGACTTGATGGCCAAGGTACCCGTGAATTCTGGGCGAACATAATTTCGCACTGAAAAGCGTAAACGTGAATTAAAAGAGACAATCGAAGATAAACCTACTAATGGAGGAATGCGCGAATGACCAGAGCATATCTATGAGAGCCACCTGTCGAACAACAAAATCAGACATATTCGCTCATAGAAATTGGAAATACGTGCTGCTTCTGAAGCCTTGTACAATGCCCCTATATTCACAAGAATTTCAGCTACAAGGTCCTGTATAATCCTTTCCATCGGTGTCAGTATACCAATGAGTCTCCATGCATCCAGTACTAAACTCACTTATCGCTGAGAAGCAACGTCTCATCTAATGCCTCCTTCATTCGAGCATTCATTTTCTTCTATTCTCATATTATAGCCAGTGAACTGACGCTTACCACGAAATTATTGCAGCACTCACCAGTTCCATGCTTGAAAAAATCCATCGGCCTTTTCTCATTGCAACATCCACGAACCCCTTCGGCAGCTCTCCTTGCAGCTCATTCTTCTTTAGAGCAAAGACGAATCCGGTATCTTGGTATATGAGCGTGAAAGGGAGCTCATGCTCCTCCGAAAGTCTGCGATTGAACTGAAATATATCTCCAACATTCTCTTTGTACGTCTCTCGTGCGACATCGAGGAGGCGATTGCAGTTGGCCTGTTAGTATGCATAATAATGTTAAAACTGTTAGGGAAAAGGTGCAAAGGAGGCATCACCTTCACTGCGTATACGCGGGCATTCACCGCGCTTATGCCACCCTAATTAAAGATATTAGATATATTTCAAGTATACTTAAAGTTGCAGACCTTGGCAGACATACTGTCTCCATTGAGATTTGCATAAATAGTTCTCTCGATACTCTTGAGTCGTTCATCCGAGAGCATCTAGATGTCGGGAGGTAAGGGCAGGATAGTTGAAAGAAATCAGGTCCAAAATACATCACATATGATTCTCAGCAACTGTGACTGGCTGCCTTGCAGAGCCTTCTGCAGTAAAGGAAGGTTTTTCACTATATTGCGCAAATTTAGCATCTGCGAGACGCGCTGAGATGCAGTTTTCATGCTGTCTGTGACCCGTGCTTCGGAGGATGCAAGCTAGAGAGTGAAATCAAAACTAGAGCTAAGAAGACACTAGCATATAGCATTCGTACCGAGACAGTCAGTTTGTCAAAGTCCATTTTATTGAGTGTCTTCAGGGCATCTCGGACATCCGTGAATCGATCTTCGCTCTTGATTAATTCTGCAAAGGAGTCTAGCGCGTAAAATGAAGGCAAGTGAGCGCATTTCACCTTCAACTACATCAAGACGAGCATCAATTGCAGGTTGGGCTGGTATAAAGAAATCGGTGAATCAAACCATATACAGAAGTTACGAGTTCTCATACTGGTTATAGGCGAAAGAATGTTCACCCTTAGTAAGCGTGACGCCATCGCGGTATATGTATGATTGAGGATTCTGGGAGGACGGCACAATTTTAGAGAAGCCGCACACCAGCCTGGTAAAATGATTAGGCTCACCCGAAAAGAGAATGTAACGATTTCTTGTGCGTCATATTGCTAATTAGTTCTAGATTTCTGGCTGTATCGGAGTCGATCATCATAGTCCCATCGACCGGAACGTAACGTATACGAAGGGACGCGGCAGCAAAACGGGTATTTAGTGGGCTCTCAGCATATTTGAATAAAGCACAAGCTGCAGATAACGCATAATACCTGCCGGAAGCAAGTTCAGGAGATAATGAATGGGTTGAATGCAAATGTAGACTCGCTTATTTGATACAGCCAGTATTGTCCCCGCACGTTCATCATCTTCAACGCACAGCTGGAGAATAAATTCGAGCCCTGCAGAAAAGAATTAGCCAAACTTACATTTTGCCAACTTTCGATGAGGTAATAAGCTCACCGCCATTATCATTCCAATATCTTCTTCCCATAGGTTCTAATGGGACACAGGGAAATTCCTCTTGTATATATTCCACTAAAAGTGAGGTCGAGGACGACCTTTTTCCGGAGGGGATAAGGGCAGCATCGGAAGCGGAAAGAAATGTATCAGGTACAAGAACAAGGGAAGGAGCATGGAGATGCATTTGATGCAATGTCTTAACGTAGGTTTGGCAATCTGCTACCTGACAGATGACAGGAGAATATGAATATGCATATACACGACAGTCTGTTTCATTCCTTGAATACCTGAACCAGCATGACCTGACCTGTATCTTTATCAAGCGCAGCTATGCCGACTTCCCGAGAAACTCCTCGTCCTTCCAGAACGGCAATAACATAGCTTCCGTCATGCTTAACAGATCCAGCTGTTTGAGGACGCGCAGTTGCTGGTTTTGACTGAGCATTCCGGGGACGGCTCTGGCCAGTTACAGGGCGTGAATATGTTCTTCCTGTCCAAGGCCGACCTGTCGTAGGTCGCGAAAACGTTGCGGAGGTTTCTAGACGTAATGACATGCTGGTAAGATTTAGGCGAGAGCTAGTCTTCGTTGCAGACTCTTGACAGATGAAACTTGATCGATCTTTCGCGAGAGCGGGCGTGAACGTGACATCATGTGACCCAACTCACTACAGTCGACTCCCTCTTAATCCATACCCCTCGGTGGACGGCCCAGGGTATGGATTATTAGGGAGTATGGACTTTGAGGGATGGATCAAAATGTCAGTCGAAAAATCGCAAAAAAATCGCAAAAAAAAATCAGAGGCTGTGTATTCGTCATTAAAGAGGTACTACCGATGAAAATGTATGCTAGTCTGAAATATAGAACTTATGTCTTCTGGAAAAAGTCAGTCAATACTGTGGGTTTCATAGCTCTGCTCTTGTCAAGGCGAATCTTCATGTTGAGAGATGCCAAAAGGGTTTCCATCTTCCGAGCATCAGGGTCATTCAGGTCCTCTATATACCTACGGATAGTTGATGCTGCCTGTAGCGCCTCACGGTGAGTTGGGCGAGGGTAAGTGGGAATGCCATCTTCAATATCATCCCCACCGTTGATGTCAATGTTCTCACAAGCCTCTCTTGCATCCATAACCGCTTGACAGATCTCGGTGTCAGATGTCTCCATCAAGATGTGGGACTCGCCTTCTGGGTTAAGAAGGGCTTCGATGTCCATTCGGTTCGTTTCCTGAAGTACCCCTGTAGCCACTAAATCATCCAGCGCAGCCTCAACTTGCCTCTCTGCTTCAGCAGCTGGATGCATTTGCGATGACAGATTTTGGAGAAGCAAAGAGACAGGAATCAAGGGTTGCATAGTATGGGATGAAGAGGAATCCATCTCAGGTAAGATCCCTGCTTTTTGCCAACAATTTTGGATGGTTGTGGTGTCAACATCGTGCCATGCAAGTTCTGCAAGATGCATTGCCTCAAGCTGATTTATGTCATAGATGTGGGCAGGAGATATTCCTTCATCATAGCGATCGATAGCTCGTTGAATAAATCTTGCACGGTAGTGAGCTTTAAAGCAATGGATTATGCCTTGATCTTTGGGCTGGACATGTGCAGTGAGGTTTGGTTCGAAATTCTCGACACAAATGTTCTGAAGGTTATCAGGAACGATATGGCCAGAGAAGTTGTCCTGAAGAAGAAGAATCTTGCGTCCTGTCCCTTGAAGATTTCAATCCCATTTCTGGATCCAGTCTTGATAGAGGTGAGCAGTCATCCATGCTTTTGTTGGAATAAGCAAACCCCGTGACATCCCAAACGCGACGCGCCTCCATCAAGCCGTGTTTTCTCGCCTAGTCTTAATCCCGATATTAGTGCCCGCGCACTATGTATTAAGTATCGTTCATTCCTATGTATTATATATTGCTCTATTTCAGTATATATTACTTATGGCTATTCAATTTCGACTTAACTTTCTTTGTAGTTCTAGGTATTTGTGCTACACTGCCCGAAGCACAAATTCATATGCTTTCATTACTCACTTTAATGTAGTTACTTCGTCTCATAACTCCTTGTAGTTTACTACGGACACTTTCAGTTAAATAGCATTCTTTCTGGTCTTTGTAACCTCAGTCTTTTGGCTTCTAAAGACTGAGGTAAGCTTCGATACTTATTATTGACTTCATGTACTTATAACATCTTTGTATTCCTAGATCTCGTATCTAGGTAACTAATTAACCCAGTCTTTTGGCTTCTAAAGACTGAGATCTCGTATCTAGTTTCTTACAGCTTTTGCATTGTTTTGGTAATGAAATCCCAGTTGTTCACCTGTCTTCTTGTTAAAAGCTCGTGGCCGTGCTGCTTTACCAATCACAAAAGGTGGAAGTTTCTCAGACCCATTGGCATTCGAAGTGAATGCATATGTTAGTCTGACTTTTTTGCCCTTGACTCCAGATTGTTTACAATCTGACAGGCCTCTGTCAGGTGCCATTCTATGCATTGGTATCAGTGACAAGTAAAGTGGACAACTTGAAGAGAGGTGCATACCCATAAAAATGGCCTGTTTCATCCATGTTAAAGATGTTATGTAGCTTGTAACCATACTTCTCAATAAGTTTTTGGATCCATTTCCTTTCCTTCTCCACTGTCTCAGCACTCAATGATGCAGCTTCCCCATGTCTCTTCATTTCCTTCAATCCATTTCTGTCCTTAAAACGTGTCAACCAACCATTGCTCAACTTCAACCTTTCATCTTTGGGAATTCCCACCAAGGCTGCAAATGCATTCCATTTCTAACGAAGCACTTCTCCAGTAAGCAGAATTTTGTCATTCATTGCTTTTGAAACCTAGAGATCCATCATCTCGGAAACCTCTGGGTGTTCCATTTGCCAAACTTGCTTGGCAGTTCGGTCACACTGCTTGTCTGCCTGAGCCCACTGCTCATGCCATTCAGCTTCGAATTTGAGCCAATGTGAAACCAGAGGCTGCTTGATTCGAAGGTTGGGATAGATAGGGTCAAAGTGCCTTGCAGTTGTAGTTTGGTTCTTGCCATTCTTGTGATGCCAATCAAGAATTTCAATTTGTTGAGCAAGTGTAGCGTTCTCTTTCTTTGTGAAAACAGAAGGGGCTGAGCCCACAAGCTGACTGGGTTTATTTTTAGGTTCATTGGATTTCTTCTCTTGGTTAGAGCCTTTAGAAAGGAATGTCAGTTATGCTTTCTATGGCTGACAGCATGTAAAATCTCATACATTTCTGTTTGCCTCCTGCAACCTTCATTAAGTCTCCTGCCCATTCCCTTAGCTTCTTCACAATTGCTTTTCCATCTTTGTCAAGCCTTTCAAGCCCCCTTTCATAGTCTGAGGCTGCTTCAAGGTCATGCAGAACACGCTCCTCGTCAATGGTGTTTGCTTCGTTGTCCAACCACCTCTCATCAGCTGAAGAAATGCTTTCCCTTCATGATAGCCTTGAGGTTAATGCTTCTTTCCGAGTCTTGATCTTTTTTGAAAATTTGTTGAGACCTTTCTTAAGAATATTGAGGGGTTTTGGAGCCATGGTAAAGGTTGGTTCACAATAATATGTATTAATTGGTTTGTTTTTGACCTCCTGAGCGGCCACTAGTGGCACATCATTGTGATCTGTACCCGGTCAATTAATTAGCTTGGCTATCTAACTCAGGGTCAATGGTAATTTAGCCCTAATATCTATGGGTTTTGTGCCCACAGGGGTATGGATTATGGATTATCACAGTTGTATGGGTTATGATGTGCATTTCCCTGCGAACCAACTTGGTGGACCAAAAAAGGTATGGGGTATAAGGGAGTATGGGTTATCAGAGCTATGGATTAAGAGGGAGTTGACTGTATAACTATCTGTTTCCAAGGCTGCAACCATGCACTGCAAATGAAATTGCACTGAACAACCCGACACTACATAAGGTAGGTGTCATCCACATTCTGTGAAGTCACATGTAGTTACTGTCTATGACATATGACTCCAGATAAATCAGGAAGTACAATTTAGATTGCTTGATATCTCGGGTGCATGAGTGAGATCCACCATTCCTGTCTGTTTAAAGTGTTCATAACATCAGTTTACATCAGGAAAACAAGAAAAAAGGGGTCTAGGTTTATATAGGCTGATTTACCTTGGGCTGAAAAATAATTGGTACCCTTAAGTACATTTATTATACATCAATATTTAATGCAATATCTGACACAGTAGTGTTTGTGAAATTTGGAAGGAGAGTAGGTATTTTAAAAAGTTCAGAGGTTGAAGATTTTGATTTTATGACAATTGTAATCAGTTTGCAATGATTGTAAAGTATTATAATGCCTTATCAAATTCCCCTCCCACACTGGAAAAATATGCTTTTTCCAATGGTAGCAGGTATTAGTAGGCTTATACACACACTTTTTTATATACATTGCTATCATAAATTTCCCTTTTCTTTTGGTGATTATCACTATCTTATCCTTGGATCTCATCACAGGAACATCTAATCTTTGGGATACCACATGGATACTGCATGGACCTCATGAGGCAACTGCACCCATGAGGACAACACAAGGCCTTCTTCTCCTTATGATTGATCATTACTTACATGCACAATACACATGTAGCACAGCACATTACTTACATGCATAGACCATGAGTAGTACATGCATAGTACATGAGTTAGGTAGTATTTAGGTATATCATTTGTACTCAGAACCCCAGTCTTGAGTTGGTCTTCTCTCCACTAGTGATACAATGCTCATTCCTATCCTCTTTCTCCTTTTCTCCCTGAGTGATTTGATAACCTTGACATTGCACTATTGAGTGTATTGTTTGTGTGCCTATGTCAAGACCTGAACATGGCTAGACTGAATGGATAATATGGCCAAAGTATGAGTCTGATGACACACAAAGACTCTAAACAATGAAGGACATTGGCTTTAGCCTATGTGCTGCACCACCCACTATTCTAGTCCTGTATTTGATATAGCAAACAAATGAGGACAGAGGTGAAGTAAGAAGTGAGAGCTCAGCTTGTCAATAAAGGGGCAAGGGTTTGGTCAAGGTTTGGCCAAAGGTTGGTTGGAGTGGCTGGAGGATTAGACAAGAGGTTGAGAGAGTATAAAGTGCATATCAAGCCAGGAAGTGGATTGACAATACAATTAACAAACTAAGAACTGCAACTTGAATACTACTTCTTATATACTATTCCTAGAAATAAGCTATCTAGTACTAGGTCTGATGAAGACATACAAAGCACATGGGTGTAGAGGTCAGGTTGTGTCTACAGCATGGAGAGAGGTCAGATGAGCAGAGGAACATATAAAGACTAAGGTAGCTAGCTTTGTGGAAATGAAAGATAAGGAACTTGAAATGAGACTAGTGTGGAATGGAGACTCAATGTGGGATATCTGAAATACATAGTTGGCTAGGATGTGGCTGACATGGCCAAGCCTCAGCTGCAAGGACTTGGGATTTGCAGCAAATTGGAGTGTGACAGGATAGTGACAAGTGATGGCTGGAACAGGATATGACAGTTTGACAATTACTGAAACTTTTGCTTTTGCTTTAACTTAACAATGGATAGCATTAGATTTCTTAATTATTCACTCAAGTAGCAATGTTCTCTCAAATGACTCAATTTACTCATGACTCACACCATATCCTGAGTAGGAAGCACAAGGATGCAAACCAACTTTGAATTTTGGTCAGCCTGCAGGTGGGGAATCACACTATTATTTGGTGCTTATTGTAAGTCTTTGAAATACTGAACAAATATGAAATGGCCTTGCAGTAAAATCTTATTATAGTGAATGTCACAAACTGGTCTTCCAGGATATAGCCCAGAGGTTCTGGATAGATAGAGTGTGTGATATTAACAGAGAGAGGTTCTGGAGTCTCTGGGGATATCTCTGGTAAATGCATTTGAGCACTACCAAGGCAGGAGATCAAGATGGGCAATGGCTTCATCTTATGTGCTGTGCCTCCTTTGTTCCTAATGCCCAATTTACAGATAACAGTGAGTGGGCTGATTCAGATATAACAGAGGTCAATACTCA
>JASFDH010001000.1:0-17685 GCA_036937195.1 Nidularia pulvinata
GTCTCCAGTGTCTCTCCTTGGTCACTGCACATATCTTATCTGTCTGGAACTCTAGCCTATACCCTGGAAAGCATGTTCATGACATGGACAGGTCAATGTCACATGCAGGGACAATGTCATTATTGTTGTCAAAGAGGCCAGCAGGATCTTCATCTTCATCACCTGCTGACCATTGAACTCACTAAAAATATAGCTAAGGTATGCCAAGAGATTGAACTAGAAATAAATAACATACTTCTGTAAGTATGGCATTCTTAGTAGATTTTGCATTGAGACCAGCCAAGTCATCTTCACCTTTGTCTAGCTCTTCACTTTCATCATCCTCTAGTTCATGTTCCTCATCCTCAGAAGGGCTATCAGCTTTATCTTCTGATTGTCAGTGTTGTCAAGGTTGTTTCAACCTAGGGTCATGTCAGGTTGGTCATTTGTGACCATCAAATTTGACCAGTGGGTCCCAAAGGTCCCACAGGGGTCTGACCTTTGTTTGGTATGGACACTTGCAGTATGCTCTCAGCAATATTCTGATGATTGTCACCATAAATGTATTGAATTGTGTTGAAGTTCCCTAATACAATTGTGGCATTAGTTCAACTTCAACTACCTCTTCTCTCTTGTAGTCTGTAAACATCCAGCATGGGCAATAGCCACTATAGCTGGGCATGGCAACATTTTTATACAGATGGAAAGCAACATGGACAGAACCAATCTGGGCACATCAGGTGAATCTGATAGTTGGTGATTTTCTTGGCCTTGAGATTGCCTGCTTTCAGTGCATTCCAAAAGCACTCAAGGTTATAAAATGGTTCAATGCTCATAGTTGAGGACTGGGTATTCTTAATGTTGAGCAGCAGAGTATTGATCCCAACAAGATACTTGCACTTATCCTGCTGGCTATTACTTGCTGGACAGCACATTATTGCTCCTTGTCTATGCTCCTGGAAGTAGGGTGCAATGCATGCAAGTTATAACAAATACAAGGCTACTCTATTAGCATGCACAGGAGCCACCACAGATGCCAAGAATAAGGCAGTAGAGATTCAGGATATAGTTGAAGACCCCTTGTTCTGGAGGGACATTAGAAAGTATGTTGTGAATAATGCTTTCAAATTCTCAGCTTATGCAGTTTGGTACTAGGGTCAAGGAGATACTTGAGCCACTTGCAGTTGCAGCCAACATAACTCAAGCTCCAAATACAAAGTTATACCATGTACTCCTGACACTCAGCAGCCTGTTTCATATCTATTCTGATCCTAGGGTTGATATTGAAATTCAGGATGGAATACATGTGAGTCTTGAGAAGCAATGGGCAAAGGCTGATCAGGACGTATTCATTGCTGCAGTTGTTATCATGATTGCTGCTTCACAGCTGGTGTACAGAATCTTACTCACATTAGACTATTCAATATTTTCAACAGAGTATGCAAGAGGATTCTCCAAGCCACACAAATGCAAATTTGGTGACAAGGATGAAGAAAGCCAAGCTTTGGGAGTTGCAATAGCAAGCACAGCAGATATTGAGTGGGTGGTTGTGGTGTCAGATGTTGAGAACTTTGAGGAAATGGCCACATGCTTAACATGAGATGTAGAATAATCAGCCACTCTGGAGGAGAATAGTGACCCAATGGGAAAAGATATTGAAGACACACCTGCCAGTACCATTGGCATATGTCTAGAGCCATCTCCTGCCACTGCAACACCCTCAAGCTCCCAAAATGTACTACCTGTCCCACCTGCTCACCCTGCTGCATCTTGGAGAACAGGAAAGACTGTATTCCTTTGTTGGCCCTCTTCCAATATCCAGCCAGTAGTGAGGATAAATTGGATGGGATGGATTACTACTGGAAGGGTGCAGTGAAGAACCTCAATTATGAGGTGCAGATACATGAGGACACAATGCAGCAGTTTCTTGATGAGGAGGATAATGATAAATAGCTAGTGCTGGTAAAGTTTGGTTCAGTCTGGTTCAGCCAAGATTTTGGCTGAACTCTGAACTAGACTCTAGGTTTGGTTTGGGCAAAAATGCTGAACTCTGAATGGGACCATTGTTTCAGGTTCAAAATGGTTCAGTTTAGGTTCATGATATGTTTTAACCAAGAACTAAACAGAATTTTTTAGTGTAAAACCATAATTCAGTTCTACAAGGCAATGTATGTAGTAATTACTGTATTAGGGGAATCAGGAAAGCATACAGTCATCCTTGTGATTGTACCACTGAATTTCAGATGCATCCTTTAACAATCCATCCAAATTAACAGTTCAACCAGGGTCAGAGAGATCCATTATGAGTACAAAGTGGGAAGAGTGTAGTGCTGTTGCAAAATCCAGTTATTGAATGTGAAGCCCAGCTCCTTTTAAATGAAAAAAAAAATTTTTAATTTCAAATAAAGAAATATGAATGTAGAGTGAAACATCATACCAAAAATTCTGATGACCATTTGGGCTATTGTATTGTCCCTCTCCATTGTGGCATGAAGTCGCTGTCATTGTTGGCAATGATGCACAGCCTGGTTGCCCACATGGGAGAGGAGAAAAGCTAAAAACTTTAAATTATGTAGCCCACCACATGAATTTCTAGTGGTAATCTTGAGCTTGCTGCCTGCAATTTATATTGGTTTGAACATGTTCAGACACATTCAGCAAAATATAACTTTATCTGAACCATGAACTGGACCCAGCATTTGGTTCAGGCTAAAGTGCTGAACTTTGAACTGAACCTCTGGTTCCATTCAGGGAGGTTCAAGTTTGAACTAAAGTTCAGAACTGAACTTGCACAACACTATGAATAGCTTGGACTTATTGTACATATTTGTTTATTTGCATACATAATTACTATGTACAGTCAATTCCTACAAATTATGACCCAGGTCATGATTTTTTGACCCTTAGTCCTCTTTTTGACCTAGTCCACCAACTGACCCCTGTCTGACCTAGGTCTTGACAACACTGCCAATTGTTGAAGGTGCTTTGGGCAACCATGAGTGGCTTTCAAAGCAGCAGTCTTTGAATTAGATGAAGTAGGTGCTGTAACAATGTGAATATGAGGACACTATAATAACAGGTTATCAAGATGATGAGATACCTTTTTTTGCTGCATTTGTTGACCCCTTTTGAGCACTTGGCTTGATGCCCCCTTGTATATGCAGGATATATATATGTATAATATAGGCTAAGCTAGATGTAAGCAGCTTTGCACCTTTGGCCTTCTTGGATGATGTGTCAGCAATAGATGATGACAATGATGTATGTTTGTGGCTACCAGTAGGTGCTGTGCCAATCCATTCTGAACATGGTAGATAACATTAGCATTGTATGTTTTTGAGAATATATATTGTAATGCTTACTTGCTTCCATCATAGCCACCTGTTTAGAGAGCCACATAACTAGAAGCATGTTTAAAAAGAGTGTGATTAACAGGAATAGAAGTCTACCTCATCCCTCTGTATTAAGTCAACATTGGTCTCAATCTGCTTGGAGTTTGGCTTTGGAAGTAGTGTTCCAATGTTTGGCTACCTGAGAACCAAGGTCAATAGGGACATCCTGAAGTTTTCTCTTCTCCATCATATAATAGAAATTAGATAGGTGTAGTAAATGAAAAGGAGAGATGGTGTTGAAAAAGGATTTGCTTAAACAAGGGATTTGGGAAAGAGTTGGGAGGCAGAGTGATGTGGAATGCTGTGGAGAAATTTGGATTGCAGAGTCAGTGTTTGCCAATATTTCTTAGCATCATATGACATACAGTGCTTTGTACTGAATAAGGTATGCATAACTTTCCAAGTACATCATGCCTATCTGCAAGGGATGTAACAAGTCTTTCAAATGAAGTGGCCTTCAAAATCATCAGCACTATAGCAAAAATTCTTATTGCCAGAATGTGTACCTTTCCACAGGTATTCTACACACTACTGAAAGTGTCTTATCTAATGAAAATACCACATCAGTGCTCTGCAATGCTATTCCATCAAAGTCAAACACAACTGTACTACATACCTTACCTCTAATTTTCAGCACAGCTGTTGATGCTGCTCATGTAAATGAGCCAAGGGAGCAGTTCTTCATGAACATAAACTCATCATGAGACCTATTTGGAAACTATGCAGACTATAACATCAACAATTTTGGCATAGACCTTGAAGCAGATGCCAAGCAGAGAGAAAATATAGAAGATGAAGGACCAGAGGAGGATATGGAGGAAGATGAAATTGCAGATATTTTGGATGCAAATGCAGCAGAGGCTGAGAGAGGCATAGAACCCAAATGAGAGCCCTGTCACAAGACACCAGTTGATGCACTTATCAATGAGGAAGAGGATGGCAGTGTTCAAAGCACATACCAATCATTCTGTCTCCAGGGTGGTGATGAAGAACCTCTTTGACAACAACCTTACATCATGAAATTCACTGCAGGAAATGCAGGTGACATCTTCCTCAGGAATGGAGACCTTGATGAGAACACTTGGTATACAGAAGAATTGTGTAATTCCAAAAATACATTTGCACCATTTTCTTCAAAGCTAGAATGGGAGGTGGCATGCTGGGCAAAACTGAGAGGTCCTAGTTTGACAGCTTCCACTGAGCTGATGAACATTGATGGTGTGAGTTTCATTGAATCTCAAAACAGTCAACTTCCACTCACCATAATTCAGGTTGCTGAAAAAATTGGACTTTTATTTTAAGAATACTTCTCAGCTTAACAAGATGATTGATAAAACCTTGCCAAACTTTGTGATGTATACTTTTGAGATGTGCTTGCTTGTATCAAGGCACTATTTGAGGATCCAGATTTCACAAAGCACTTGGTCTTTGTGTTGAAAGCAGAAGAGTAGAGGAGAGGATGAAGAAGCACAAGCTAAGAATATGAGAGAGAACTCAGACACTGACACTGACACAGAATGGAGAGGAAAAGACTGCAGTTCAAGGGAGAAACAACAAGACATTATATACTACTGGGAGAGGCTATGCTGTACAGGAATGCTATGTAATGCTGTGTAGAGGCTGTGGAACACAGCAATGCTGTGTAAAGGCTGTGGAACACAGCAATGCTATGTAAAGGCTGTAAAGCACAGCAAAGCTGTGCAAGGCTGTGCAAAGCAGCTGTGCAACACCATATTCTAACACTTTGCCCCAGAACAGCACTATGTGGACAAGAACAAAGAAGTATACATGTATCATGACATGCACACAGGAGATTGGTGGTGGTCAACACAGGTAAGCAATGCTTGCATTCACAAGAGTTCAATCAACTTGTCTCATGCCCAATTTGGTAAATGATCAGGAGATGCTTGAGAATGACAAACCAGGAGCTACAATCTTGCCTCTTATAATCTTGACAGACAAGACCCAGCTCACACTTTTTTGCAACAAGAGTGCATACCCTGTATATTTGACAATTGGCAATATTCCAAAGGAAATTCAAACACCAACCTTCATCCCAAGCTTATGTTCTTGGGTACTTACCTACAACATGCTTGGAAGGTGTGACCAATTGTGTCTCTTGACACTGTCAGCTGGCAAACCTTTATCATGCATGTATGTGCAAAATCCTGAAGCCACTTGTTAAAGCTGGCAGATTAGGAGTGTTCATGACAAGTGCTGACAGTGTTAGGCACAGGAATCATCCACTATTGGCCTGTGTCATTAAAGATTATCCTGAGCAAATCTTGGCTACATGCTCCATCAGCAGTGGATGCCCTTCATGCCCAACTTGTCAAATGAACTTGAGGATTATGATCATCAGGCTCTGACTACTTTTCATGAATTAGGTCTTATTCTTGATACCCTCTGTTTCTTTGATGAAGATACTGCTGGATTTCTTCAAATATGTGCTCATGCTGGGATAAAACCAGTTGTTGATCCATTCTAGAAGGATCTCCCATACACAAACATTTACCAATCTATCACACCTGATGTTCTGCATCAACTCTATCAAGGTGTGGAAAAGTATCTTATTAAATGGGTTACTGAGGCATGTGGCACTGCTGAAATTGATGCTCAATGCTGTTGTATGCCTCCTAACCATAACATCTGCTATTTCACAAAAGGCATCTCTAGCCTTTCACAAGTAACTGGGCAAGAACATGATAAAATGTGCTGCATTTTGTTAGGAATTGTTGTCAATATCTCCCTTCTAGATGGATATTCAAGCTTATGTCTTATTTGTGCTGTTTGGGCCATTCTTGACTTCTTTTATCTTGCACACTACCCAATCCATATGGATGAGACACTTGAGTTCCTCAATGATGCCCTTGAGCATTTCCACAAGAGCAAATTTATTTTTGTTGATCTTGGCATTCATGAAACATTTAATCTCCCAAAGCTACATTTTGTAGGCCATTATGCTCTCTTAATCAAAATTTATGGAACAACTGACAATGTCAATACACAATACACAGAGAGGCTTCATATTGATCTTGCAAAGGATGCATATGCAGCAACAAATCACAAAGATGAATCCATGCAAATGACCATATGGCAGGAACACAAGGAGAAATATTATGCCACACACAGTATATAAACTGGTGTCTTACAGGCTCTCCTGCACCTCAGCCAGTTGAGTGGTCAACACCCAGACTAGAACTGGATTTTACTCTCCACATGACAAAACAACTCACTGTCTGCTCAGTATTACTTAATCAACTGCTGGATCTCTATGGTGCAAGTGGTTTTTACACTGCTCTCCAATGATTCATTGCACTCTCTAATGAACCTGATCATTCCTCTGCTCAATTAGAAAGAGATTTGTGAGGTGTACACATTCCATTCCAAAGAATTCCTGTGTCTGGCACTGCATCAAGTATCTTGGAACTAATTCTGGTGCTGGTGCTTCTGCCACTGCTGATTCTATTCATATTTGTCCTGCAAAAAAAGATAATCATGGTCAATTGGTTTCATCATGCTTTGACACTGCTCTTATAAATGATGGGACAGAAGGACAGACAGGCATTGAAGGTATAATAGGTCAAAATGACACTTTTTCTCATGCCACTTTTTCTCATGCACTTGCATGGCTTTATGGTTGCTTACATTTGCCTCATGGTATTATGTAGGCCAAGTTTGTGTTGTTTTCTCCCTTCCAGAGAAGGCTTGCCATCAAATTTTCAATCACAATGTGGTCATTCCTCAACATCTTGTATATGTTGAATGGTATAGTTCCTTCATGGAGCCTGACCACCATCATCTGATGTACAAGACCCAGCTGCTCAAAGATCACAATGGTGTGACATCTATTTCCAAATTTTGGCCAAGTAGCTCCTCAAGAATGGACCAGTAGTAATGTCCTTGATCTATGCAGCACATTCTTTGTCAACAACTTCACAGATAAACACTTATATAGAATTTTGTATTAGGTCACATTTACTATCTGAATTGTAGTGGTAAATATGAGCATTCAAAATCACAAAAGCTCAACATTTTCCCATATAATTATGTATTTTTCATCATTTGAATCATTAGATGGATTGAACATAATTATTGCAGATTTTTGAAAATATTTAGACATTAATCTCAATGATAGAAAATTGCACAAGAAAACTGTTCACTTATTGTAAATTTTGCTTTATTTGGTTTTCTTGATTCATCTGGTTCACTGACGTAAATTTACAGGAATTTTACCACCTTGGTTTTTCCTGATGACCACCACCACCACTCATTCTAGCACTACACAAACCCTATTCTTTTTGCTCCAGCTTAGTATGTTGAATATCTTCATGCTCAACTGCTCTAAAGTTATAAACTAAATTGTAACCCAAAGCTGTATTATATATATATATATAATATCAAAAGTGCTACACAAACAGAAGTCACTTTACATTTCTATGAAACATTTGGCACAATTTTCTTCATTTTAAGCAGTAAGCTTGAATGTCACCACACTTAGGTAGGTATCATAAAATTATGACCTAGCTCTAAGTATATGCCATTAGTACATCTTATTCACATATCAAAGGCACCTACCAAAAGAACAGTGTGCCATTCCTGTATAAAGCATTCTCAAAAGTGCAAAGAAGTCTGTACTTGTTGAAGGATTAAAGAATGTAATGGAAGAAAGAGCCAGTTTATGTTAGGGCAACACCAGGACAACAAGGCCACTAAACACTAAGCTTGAGCAAAGGAGAGGAGATTAGAGTAGTGAGACATTCAATGCTATAAGACATACTTTGGACAGTGGAATACCTAAGAGATTGAAGCTGAGGCTAGCTCCAGCACATGAGGAGTTTATCTTGTATATCCTATTGATATGCCCTAGGCAGATCTACACCTGAATACTAGGGAAAATCACATCTCAGCATCTAAACTATGATATTAGTGAAAGCAACTATCTACAACAGGATGGAGTACAATAACAAAGTCCTAAGTACAGGAGAAAATAGGCTAGCTAGAATAAAGAAAACCTGGAGCACAGCAGCACTGAAAATAGCACTGCAATCCTGAACCTGGATGGAACCAACATGGCTAAGCTGTGACTGAGAGTGGCTATAGTACAGCTGAACTGAGGCAACAGTGATGTTTGTTTGGCTTCAGAAGTGAGCCCTAACAGTCACACACAAAGAGGGAAAAAGGAACATAGTAGAACCTCACATGAAAGAAGACCATAGTGATAATCATATATGGGCAGGACATAAAATAATAACAAAAAAAATATACTGAATTATGCTACCTAAGTAGGAGAGCCTACTAGGTGCTGATAGAAGATAAGTAGAGAAACACAAATGGATAAGTTGATCAGATATGTAGTTAGGCTCCAAGAAAGAGAGTGAAATAGAAAGAAAAGGCACCAGCAGAATACCAGACCAGAGGGTAAATATGAATAAACATTTGATCCCTAGTAGAGATGCTGTAGAGCACCCACTCTGCCTGCACCCCGATTCTGCACAAAGGGCCTCTGTAACAACCCCAGCCAAGTACTGACAAACATGCAACAACTTAAGTGAGTGGGACACAGATCACCCACTCAATCAAACACCTTCACCAGCAATCTTGCCAAGACAAGCAGCTCCTCAAACAAGCACCAAACCATCATCGATCAAGCACAAACTCAATTAAAAATAAGTAAGGTCTTGGACCTGCTTCTGCACCCCACTTCCACACCCTGTCTTTTCTTTTGTTAAAACATTTCACCTCCTATTTTCTGAAAAACCCTCCTTATCTTATTTCCCCTTGGCCTGCCTCTGGCAGAGCCACCCAAATTTTCCTTACAATTTTCCTCACCCTAGAAAATTTTCTGCTAGCTAGATATAAAAACACTGTGTTTGTAGCAAGGGGAGACAGTTAATTGCATGCAGATTCTCTCAAACTAAATACCCATGCCCCAAGCCTCCAAGAAATGTCTTGACTTCACTAACCATCCCTGCCCCCATTACTTGTCACTGTTGACTAGCAATCATTGTGGTACTGTTTGCCTTCAACAACCCACATGTGGTTATGCAATTCTCCCTTAGGTGCACTCCAAGAATATCTGATATATTCTAATTCCTGGCTATTAGTGTTTGACCTACAGGTTTGCACCCTGTGGGACTTCTTAGTCTTCACTCGCATCAAATAAAAACCACTACATATTCCGATCCCAGAGTTACTAGCACATTTACAATGCCCAAAATATGAGTAAACTGATAACCTAGCCAAGGAAGCAGCTAAAAATAGCAACTTAGGATGGGATAAAAGACCAAGGACAAGGAGAGAAAGAAACAAAAGGGATTTTGCCCCTGTTCTCTCACAACATGATCTGCAGTGACAAGCCATTCAGCTCCTGCAATGCTAAGTTGAGATATATGAGCAAACCTCAGTTTGGTTTAAAAGTTAGACATGCTAGCTAGAGTTAGCACTTTGAGAGCAAAAACCAATTTATACACTATTCTAAGAGAGGGACAAACTAAATAAAATACAACTAAGTTCCAGGACCAAGTCCTGAAGTGTTAGTGATTTGAGAAGTCTGAGGGACGGGAAGACCATCCCTTCAAACTTAAGTAGTGAAAAGTGTGATTTCAGAAGACTGGAAGACCATCTCCTGGGATCTTCACCCAAGGCCAGAAGGAATACCACCATATTTGGGGGATTTAAGGGAAATGAATACTATCCCTAGCTAGTTTCAGAGAGTTCATTAATATCTTCAAGGGAAGGAAGACCACCCTTGGAGAATTAGGAGATTATATTGAGGAGGAAACACATCCACACTTAGAATAAAGTGGCCTTGCAAAATCTAGAGACAGGAAGACCATCTTGATGAGTCTGTAGCTAGATTAGTGAAAAGGAAGACCATTCACTACATCTAGCTAGCATAGTTCCAGGCATCTTTTCTACCATAACTTGTGCATTTTGTACTGCATTTTGATTACATACTCATTTCAGACTTGCCCCAACAAACTTAAGAGGTTGTGAGCACTCTGTGAGGCAGCATAGTGATTTTATTGTTATTCTACCCTGCAGACTACATACCCTATTCACTATATATCCTATCCTCCTATACATCTTACATATTAATAGGTATTGGAGTTTTGAACCTGAGAAATGGGTACCTACATGATGAAAATGATGAATCAACTTCTGACATAATAGATGACAAATCAGATTATTGTCTCTTCATATATGCACAGCCACTGATCCATCACCTGCTGTCCAACCAAAATGTGAAAGCAGATTCATTCTTTAGCAATTTCATCTCTACATACCAGTGTAAGTATACTGATGAACAAAATGAACACTGACTAATAATAATGAGTTCTATTGTGAATGATGTGACTAGGAATAATTATATATTAACAATTGAGTTATTCCTAAGCCTAATCATTAATTCTAATCTAACTAAGTAAATGAGCACTAAGTAAATAAGTACTAGGTAGATAAGTGTTAATTAAATAAGTAGTAAGTAAATGGTAGTAAGTAAATAGAACTAAGTAAAAAGGACTAAGCAAGTAATAATCAAATTATTAGTATGAAAAAAGTAGTGAATAAATAACTACTAAGTTTATTTTTATGAGTTGATAAAGTACTATAATGACTACTAAGTAATAATGAGAAAAGTGAATTGAGTGAATTGAATTGTGTGCCAACTAAGATTGAATAATGACTTATAAGTAATAACAGAAATTGAGAAAGACTTAATAATTAGTTGTAGAAGATAATAAGTACTAATGATGACTACTAAATAAGGATAAAATTTCTTTAATTGAGTTGATATGAATAAGTGAACATAAAGTGAGTGGTAAGAATGAAAGCTAAAGAAGAAATCATTGAAGAAAGAAGATAACTAGGTGGATGAGATAATTAAGTAGTAATGATGAGTACTATATAATAAAAGTGATAGCTATTGAGGAAAGATGAATTGAGAAGTAAGTTGTAATGATGGGTTGTAAGTAATAAGTAAAGCTAATGTCAAAGAAAGAAATAGAAATAGAAATAGAAATGAAAGAAGTGGTAATGATGACAGTAATAAAGAAAAGCAAGGGCAGGGATTTGGGGCACAGCAATAGTTTTATATTTCTTTCTTTTCCCTTCTTCCATTTTCCATTTTCCATTTTATGATTTTATTTTTAATTACCCACAAAAACCATAGCCATGTCTATCCTATTCAATAAGGGTAGTGGGAGATCCCATATAAGAAATAGCAGGGTCTGATGCAAGCTCTTTCTAAGATGTGGATGTAGAGTAGAACTTAGAAGTAATCTCAAGATAGACTTGCTATGAGAATGATAAAATAAGTAAAATATTGCATGAAGAAGTGCACCAACACATAATCACCTTATATGATCCATCTAATTAGGGAGAAAGATGGGGGGCACCTCCCCTCAAATGTAATGGATTATAGATCTTGACCATGATCCAGAAGCCATATTTTAGACAGTTTGAGCAGAGCCACAGACGAGCCACAGAGCCATGTGATGGCTATTTGCCTTGCGCAAACAACGCGTGTGGCTCCACCGTGGCTCCACTGTGGCTGCCTCGCATGGTGATTTTGACATTAGACAAGTGCTAGGAGATGGAGAACTGGGTTTCGGAGAGGAATCCAAATATTTTTTATATGGAAGGCCTCTAGACTCACAAGTACTAAGTTGGTGGTCATAATTCGACCTCTTTGTATTTCTGGTTGCATGTCTGCAGCATTTGATTTAAGTGATTTCAAGCCAGTTGCAGCTACACAGAAAAGCCACACGCGTTGTTTGCGCAAGGCAAATAGCAACCACGTGGCTCTGTGGCTCGTCTGTGGCTCCGCGCAAACTGTCTATTATGCCTCCTATACAGCAATCTTAAGGCAATATACACTTTATTTTTTTGGCCATCGCTGCCCGCGGCCATAGTTTTAATGTGCTTTGGGCTATTTTTGGGCCAAATGGGTTGACTTGCACACTCCCAAGAGGTAAGTGAATACTTATCACGCCTCTATCTTATGATATACCTGTAGAAGGGCATTAGCACCAAGAAATGTGTGATCCATTCCCGCAGAAATAAAATTTCTGGGGTTGTCTCATACTTTTACACTCTCAGCTGTATCATTCTATTATAAGAATTATTCCAGTGATAGCGCCACTCTTTTCATACTCGATTTAATACTCCAGATCAGTAATATTCATCCGTAAAGTCTATGGCATTCGATCTCAAAATAAAGTACCGTAGTGGCAAACGGTGTAATCTCGAAACCAGGTGCCACCCCAGATGAATATAATTATAAGGCTACTAGCTTCATGGAGGGATACTATGGCACGAATAGTGTCTTCGGCTTCAAGGTCCATGATATACTCTCTGACAAGATGAAAAAACCTTGGGCGAGTGGGTAAGCAGTGGAAGTTCAATGACGATGCACCAAGTTTCGTGCTACGAGATGTTAATGTCAACAAAGATCTAGAAAATATGGTTATGTAAACGGTAGTGACTCGGAGGAGCTCCTGTGGTACTCGCATTAGGCCTTACGCTTATTACACAAGACCGTTTGCGGCTTTATGCATGCGACCGAGGATTTATTGCAGCCACGTCTTCAAATACCCCCTGTCCGGGTGCTTCTAACTCCACCACTTACGACTTATACAATTCAGTGAACACATCTTCACGAACTCCAGCATGCTCTTCGTTACTCAGCGAAATTTAGCCGTCCTATTTATATCTTGGCATTTCCTATTGCAGTAATCGATACTGAAATAACCGCCGAATGACCTCGGTATCAGGCATAAATACCATGCTCTTCTTGATGATGTAGGTCCTTAGCCGTTATTTTTATACAGAGGTGCCCATGTGACGCTTGAATCGTATGTTCGAAGGTGTATATGGCCTCTGCATTTTGCACCACGGGCCGCCTTCCGCGTTGTTCTCAGTTTTCAATCGAATCGAAGATCAGGTGCCAAATATCTACCAGTGTATAAAACACCTCTTCTGTTCTCTTCGTATGGTTTCCAAGAACAACATTTTTCCATCCCGATTTCTTTTTTCAGGTCCAACCAAGTATATGCTCTCATGTTTTCGCTGAAATATACCCTTGTTACTCTCATCCTCTCCCTTCCCGTCCCTATATTATCTCAATTCACCGCACCAGGCCTCTGCTCCGTCTCTCGTACCACCAACCTCACCACACAGTCCACACCCAACCCCAAACTTAATGATCCCTTTACCTTCTTTAACTCCAAGGTCCGCGTCGAGACCAAAGAGCAGTGGGACTGTCGACGCGAGGAGATCAACCAGCTCTTCCAGATGTTCGAGCTTGGCACACTCCCGCCGCGACCACAGTCAGTTGTTGGCTCTCTGAATGGAACGACATTGACCATCACAACTTCCAACTTCGGTAAATTTATCCAGTTCCAGGTAGACATCCAACTCCCGACGACAGGGAAAGCTCCTTTCCCGGTCATCATTGGTGTCGGCGGTGCGAGTATCCCAATCCCCGACGGCGTAGCGCTGATCAACTTTGACAACAATGATATGGCGCTTCAGAACGACGCGACCAGTCGTGGTGTTGGGAAGTTCTACGAGCTCTTCGGTGCGAATGCCACTGCGTCCTCAATGACAGCGTGGGCATGGGGTATTAGCCGTGTCATTGATGCGCTCGAGGAGACTCGAGGGGTCGATAAATTCCATCTCAATCTCGATAAAATTGCCGTGACGGGTTGCTCGAGGGACGGCAAGGGCGCATTAGTAGCAGGTGCCTTTGAGCCTCGCATCCTCCTCACCATTCCGCAGGAATCGGGCTCTGGTGGCGCAGGCTGCTGGCGAATCTCCGATACGATGTTTGCGGCTGGAGAAGTCACCCAAACTGCCATGGAGATCGTGAACGAGAACGTCTGGTTCTCCACCGAATTCGCCGAATACGTGAATGAAGTTCCCATTCTGCCGTTCGACCACCACATGCTTGCTGGGCTTATAGCTCCCCGTCCTCTCTTCGTCATTGAGAACACCGCATATTTGTGGCTGGGCCCCGAGTCGACTTGGGGGTGTATGAAGACCGCTAATAAGATCTGGCAGGCACTCGGTGTTTCCGATTTCATGGGTGTATCGCAGGTTGGGAACCATACTCATTGCGAGTTCCCTGCAGACCAGCAGGACGATTTGAATGCATATATTAACAAGTTTTTGTTTGATATGCCGACGAACACAAGTATAGTGAAAACGGACGGGACAGGTGGCGCAGATGCGTTTGTGGACTCGGATTGGGTTGATTGGAGTGTGCCAAGACTGAAGTGAGGATAGATATATCGTTTCGCATCGTAGTTGTGTATGTTTACACGAAGAGATCATCATGTGTGTTAAAATAAAATGTGTATCACATCGTCATCTTATCTGTTTTGTTAACTCTGGGAAACCACGAATAAATCAGATGGGCTGGTAGAGATACGACAAAGTGGCAGATATTGGGCAAATATTGCTTTGAAAATTGCATTAGCTATCTAGTTAGCTCATTCAAGTTCTAACATATTTCGAAATTGTATCTACTATCCATACATAGGTTTCAACATTACTTGATTGTTTAGATGGAATGTAACTCGATTTTAGATCCTTAAGAAGCATTTCCCAACACCTTCCACTGCTGAGGAAGTTTATGCGGTGGGTGCCCAGAAGTCGAACTTCTGAGCATCGGAACTGTAAAAATCAGCCAGGAAGAACAGGAGGTCTAAAGCCCTGCCACTTTAAGTACACTTGCCGCCCTTGGTTGAGAACAAGATTGTGCATCCATAGCGACCTGCTATTTGGTCGAGGAAGCACCAAGCAGGCAAGTGTTGCAGGCAATGTTCCAACTCTGCATGTTCCTTGAAATCAGGGTATATACTCAGCCTCCTAAGGGGCATGAGGTTTTTTGCATGCTAGATTGCATGCATGCGCATAGCTGCACATAATTGCACAGGAAAGTGTGGCTGTACAATTCTGCACACCTGTGCAGAGCTTCGTTATTAGGATAGTAATTGTAGCATTTATATTTGTAGAAATTCAATTCTTGGTGGTTACAATTACATTTAAAATAGTAATAGAAGGTGGGGATAGTGTCAGCCTAGTCCACCACTTCAAAACCCCTGTTTCTTTATCCCCTCATAGTCATTTTCCTTGTCTTCTTCAGAGGATTCATTTGTCATGGTTCATATGTGAGCCATGGTGTCCCTGTAGTTCTTCTGGGGTGTAGGGGCACTAGCCATAGCATTCTGGGAATTTACAGAATACTTAGTGCAGTCTTGTGAGAGGTGTCATACTTTGCATCACCAGATCCTGGCTCCCTTTCTCATCAGATTGGTTTGTTGTTTGTCTGTGAGCCTACTGATAGATATTTTGTCTATATCCATGGCATTTTGGTCATGTTTAGTAGCTGATGCTGGGTTCAGGGTGTATCAGGTAATGTGGAAATATTTCCACTATTCTGGTTCTGGTTTCCTCTCTGGTTTCTGATTCTGGGAAAAATTACTGCTCCACACCTGTAATTGTTGTCATATTGGGCAGCACATTTGTACCAATCATCTATGGTCAAAGGGACTGTGTCTTGTTCATATATTTTCACTGGAAGGCTGTGTTTCAGTCTTTCCATGAAACATTCAATGAGAGTGGCATCTTCTTTGAGTTCTGATTTGGCAGCAAGAATCTGGAACTCCAAGACACATTCATTGGCAGTTCCAATTATTCAGAAGATCTTCAACTGGAGACATGCTTCTCTTGCTGTATCAAAAGCTTGGAATGCTTTTCAAGAAGGTCTGATTGAATTTCTCAAATGTTGGAAATACAGCATTTGGGGCTGTATATTCCTTAACTCAAAGAGCTTTCCATTTCCCTGCAGATCCTTTTCACATGTAAGATAGCATAAAGCATATTTGTTTGTTAGCATTGTTGTAAGTTTTTGAGTCACCAGCAAGGTATAGACTTATTTCAATGAGGAATTTTTCTGTCTTGGTTTGATCTCCATCAAAGTAGGATGGTGTTCCTAGTTTTGATTTCTTTGTCATTTCCCTGTGTTTCAGTACTTCCAATGGAGGTATCAGCCATATCAATCTGTGAGATCAGTGGGAGATATGTGGTTCTGGATAGTTTCATGGGCTCAATCTGTTGTTACATCCACAATATTTCCTGACATCTTCCAGCACTTTCTGACTCTGCATTTTATACCCTCATTGTGCTTCTGATGTTTTCCTCCTGTTTCCATTCATTGCTAATCTCTGAACTATTGTTTTTATTATTTGATGCTCACAATACAATTACTGTTTCTAAGTATGCTTCTGCTCAGTTATGCTTCTGCTCTTGCTTCCACTACTTTTCTTATGTGCCATGAACTTTTATTATTCCTCATATCCATAGTGTCATATCCCTATATGATGCAGCATGCACCATCTCCAGACCATTTACAATCAATCCCAATACTATCCTGACTCTCAGCTTGCCTCTGGTGTTTACTCAGGTTTACTCTAGTCCATTTCTATTTTGTACTTTGTTTTAGCCACACACTATACTTTTTGTAGCATATCTTTTTCACATTAACATTCAATTTGTATTCCTTAGCTCTCCTCATATGTTCCCTCTCTCTTAACCCACTTACTTTTCCATTGCACTAATATGATTATAGTGCTCTACATATTTACTCTGGTTACTTAGATTTTCTAGTATTTGAGTACTTCAAATGTACTGTAGTACTTCATTTTGTTAATTATTGTGTTTAACATCCTTACTAGTCTCTAGCTAGTGGATAAGCTACCTCTACTTTATCCTCACTCATCTCTACTTGTTATCATCCCACTCATCATCACACTTCATACTCAATGAGATCTCCACTCTCCAGAGATCCCTCCTGACCAAATCTCTGGTCAGGAAGTTGAGTATTGATCATCATTATATCTGGATCATATCATTCACCATTATCTGTAAATTGGGCATTAGGAATGAAGGAGGCACAGCAGATAAGCTGAAGCCATCACCCATCTTGACCCTTCTCTTTGGTAGTGCTCAAACACATTTCCCAGAATTATTCCTGGAGTCTCTGGAGTCTCTCCCTGGTCACCATGCATACCCTATCTGTCCAGAACCTCTAGCCTATATCCTGGAAAGCATGTTCATGACACATAGTATTGCTACTTCTGCTTTTATTATTACAATTAGTGATACTTGTATTTAAGTAGATTTCTTCTGTACTATATCCTCTAATCTGAATATTGACTAAGATCTTCTCTAGTCCCCTGACTAAGTTACTACTAGTCATTCTGATTCACTTCTGACCTTCCAAGCTGCTTCTGACTTTCCTTCTAGT
>JASFDH010001001.1:0-17674 GCA_036937195.1 Nidularia pulvinata
ATCCGTGTCACAGGTGCGTGATGCCTTTATAAAGTCGGAATCGCTAGCCTTTCGAACGACGATGCACTCGAGAATCTCTTCGTTTTCAGGCTTGACAGCGGCATCGGTCCGAGATAAAAGATCACTCAGATTAATTATCTAAAAGAGTTATAAGCAAGCACCGGATGCAATTAACACATGGGAATGCGAACCTCGAGGCCAAATCTTGTATCTGGCTTGTCCGACCCGAACTAAAACACAAAAAGATTACTTAATATTTAATTCTACACCATTGAATATGCAGCTCACCCGAGTCATTGCTTCATGGTATGTCATGACTTTAAAGCGTTCAGGAAGCTCTATTCCTTCCACGTCGCGCCATATAGCCCGAATTAGAGACTCCACTACGTCACGGATTTCAAGGCCTCCGATTCTCCAGACGTCGGAATCCGCGCTAGCTATCGTCTCGTGTCCACCCCAGGAGACAAACGCCACCTCCATATCAACCTGAGTGAATTCTGGCTGTCGATCCTTGCGCCCGTCTTCATCTCGGAAGCATTTTGCAATTTGGTAGTATCTGTCGATACCACCTGAGCAAATGAGTAGTTGCTTGGGTTGCTGAGGGGACTGTTGTAGAGCATAAAAGAGAGGTTCGTTCCCAGCTTCTGGGTCGGAACCTGCAGTTTTGGCAGTACGTGTAGGGACCAGGAACTCTCGTGCACCTTCAGGTGATGACCTGAGAAGCACAGGAGTCTCTACTTCAATGAAATCTTTAAATAACACATGAGATCAAAAAGCAAAGAGCACGAAATCGAAAGAGGATACCCCGGTCATGAAGGAGATTGCGTATGATATGTGCGACTTGGCTTCGCTTCTTGATGTTATCGGACAAGACAGTACGCCGGAGGTCCAAATATCTGTATCTGGCTCTTAGGTCTTCGTTTGGCTGCAAACACTAATTTAGCGAGGGGCAAAGGGGCAGAAGCGGGAACACACTAAATTATGGGGATTGGAAGGCACAAAAGGCAAATTATCAGTGGCGGGATTAAGGACAGTGTACCTATCGACTTGTACGTCGATCTCGCCAGTAGGACCCTTGAATATTACACGGAGTCAATACGGAAACCAAACGGAGGAGGGTGCTGTGCGTGATTACTGACAGGCCGTCTGGCGCTTGGGGGGCGCAGAAGAACAGTTCCCTCGATTAGGACAGTTGATTCCACGGGCACATTGGAGAGCTCCGCCAAGTCGGGCGAATCTTCGGTATGACTAACTGTTAGCTGTGTAGTGCCAAAAGAGTCCTTGAGAGGAAAGAAGGAGACAAGTCTCCCCTTTCTTGATACGGAAGGTGAGATGGTATTTGTCTGACAAATGGGGCATAATCACCGCTCAGGAAGAATCCAGCCTGTTAAAATAACGCGAGAACCAGCATCGCCAGCATTCAAGGAACCGCAGTTGTGCGTACGCTTCGGATACGGAGCTGGCAGAGAAAGCCAATGGGAGTTCAAGGAGTTGTTGACGTGGAGATGCAGAGGAGAGCTGCTGACCACAGTGAGCCTGAGCTGGCAGGCCAGGGGTGGGAGGCGAGGAGTAGCGTCGACGGGGAGGAGTAGACGCACTGGCGAGAGTGTGGCGTGCGCTCGAGCCCGTCGCCAATGCCCGCCTGCTCCCTAGACGACGGAGGAGAAACATAAGAAACCGAGGAAAGCGGAGACGCGTCGCGGAGGAAAGCAAAGCTGCAAAGATAATAATACCGCGCTAGCAGTAATGAATTACATAATGCGTCGCGTGGCAGCTAAGGAGATGCATAGTCCCCGATCGGATGACTCTGCCCCTCCTCGTTTATATAAAACACGGGAGGTCGAGGAAAGCAAGGATCAGGTGTATCACCACGACGTCCTGATGTCGACACGGTGCTTTTCTGCAGCCCTCGCTTGTTTCTAGTCTACTCCCATCTTCACACGTTGCCTCACGGCGATCATTTTTTTCTGCAATTGGTCCTCCTCCCTGCCCGCTCCATTCTATAAAGTCTCTCCTCCACTTCCTCTCCCCATCTCACACCATGCCATTCCATCTACTGCCACCTGAGCTTCTCGATGCCATCTGCAACCGCGTCTCCCATGCCGATCTCGCAGCTCTCTCGGCCACTCACTCGCTCATCCATCCAGTGGCCCAGCGCCTACTCTACAGGCATATTTCTATCCATTGTCTATCGCGCAGTCTCGGCATAGTTATCACGCTTGCACGGAAGCCCCACCTCGCCCGTTATGTCAGGACTTTTGCTATCCGTCTATACAGCACCGCTGGGCTGTTTAATTCCTTCTACCAGCTCCTTAGATCTGCCATCTCGGGCATGTCTGAGCTCATGTCTCTCGATATTTTTGCAGACCAGGCTACGAGCTGGGTGCTTCGTACGCCGGATAATGCCACCTTCCCCCGCTTAGTGCACTTTGCTTGTTCATATGCACTCGACTCCCATGTCGTCCATTTTCTACAGAGGACAAACAGTCTTCTAGAGCTGGAAGTGGATTCTGTGCCATCGGACAGTTCGGTCACGACTAGCCTGCCTGCCGCCGCGCTCCCATCGCTGTCTGAATTTATTGGCTCCTCTCAGGCAGCGGAGGTCATTGTTCCTGGGCGTCCAGTCCAGAGCGTCCATCTCAGTTCCGGAGACCTCACTCCGGGTGTCGCGGAAAGTATTGCGCAGTCGACTGCACATGTACAGGTCCTTGGTGCAACGACCAGCTCGTTACCTGTGCCTTTACTTCAGCTGCTTGCCCAGCGCATGCAGCACCTTGTATATCTTAGAATCATGACTACTCATAATTTCACTGGCGCTCCAGATACGGTACGTTCTTTGTTATGTGTCCTTCACCAGCTTGTTTCTGATGCGTACTGCAGATGTTTTACGAGAATGTTGCAAGTGCATTGGCTTCTCTGCCAGACCTCAAAGCATTTGAACTATCGGGCATGCACTGGCCCTCCTCCCAGAAAGACGTAAATGACGGGCGCATCTGGCAATCAGAGCCCTTAAACACCGGTTTCCCGGCTAACGATAACCCTTTGGATATTGATACGTATTCAGATCATTATTTTGCATTTTGATTTAAGCCTCTCTTGACGCCCCTTGCACTCCTAAAAGTTTCTACTAAGCCATAATCTCTGCCCTGCAGTACAGCAGATAGACTTACACTAGACCAGCTACTTCGTACTATACCATATATTATAGATACCTATAACATTATCAATACCCTTCATCCACCATGTATTAAAGCGGGATTCTATCTAGTTCATTTGATCATTGAGCCAAATCAGTTACCTCGACTAAAAGATCCGATTATTCACTTTTAGCACTGCATATGATTAATACCATGCACAAGATAGCCTACGAGCACCCTGCACAAGATAAAGCCGCCGACCTCCCAAGTGGTTAGTTTCGCAGATTCAGGCTTATGAAGGGCATCGCCCGAGAAGTTATCACTTAAAAGGATGATGCCGTAGGGGCCGTGTGGAAGATCTGGTGCCAATGGGCATCGGCGGGGGACCTTGTAGTGTTCGAGACCTAAACAGTCTTTAAAGTTTAGATACGATTACGGTTGTGGAAACTTCAAGCAAGGTTGCGGGGAAGGGTCGATGAATATCGCGTGTGTAGATGTGCAGGGTAAGCAAAGCTAATGGATGAGATTCCACAAGCACCGCTTTGTCACCACCAGTGGTGGCATGTGCCGGGACGCTGAGAAAGGGTTCTTGCGTTCCCAATACGTGTGAAGCCTAATTTGAATAAGAGATTCGGGACGAGAGCCCACAGTAGCGGAGAAAGTGGCGAAGATGTACGCGGGACGGTGAGCTCGGCAACCGTCGGCATACAAAGACTTGCCTATCTTCAAACTCAGTGAAGCAATAGGTCATATGACAAAGCACGTATCAGGGTCGTGAGATTTGACGTTTGCCATCGTTGAGGACGACGAGTAGGTACTCACTTTCTTCTTTCTTGTTCTCCTGCTAGCAACTCTTTCTCCTACTTACGCACTTGGATATGAGCAAGCGGCCTCCAAATGAGCTAGAGAGCCGCCTCCATCAAGCAGCTCTAGTCGCACCAAAACAGGTATATCACTTCGCGGGGTCCTACGTGCTGGACTTCACCTTGACGTGTTCCCCAGGAAATAACAGCAAAGCAAGCTGAAAAGATCGTCTCCGATGCGAACTCCAGGCAGAGCGCGCTGAATTTCCTTCTCGGCATAGGGTTGCTGAAGGCCCTGAAGGATGCAAAAGGGAACCTACTCTTCAGGGCGGTTGCGAAGAGTGAAATGGTAGCGTAAGTTCTGTCATCGGTGGGAGGAGGCTATTTATTGACTGCTGCATGTTTAGAACGTCTGGTTTGAGTGGAGAGGATACACTTGTGTTTAATCATATCAAAACGGCTGGGAATGAAGGTATTTCATCAATTGAATCTCGTATTACAAGTACTGACAATTAATTTCGTATAGGCATATGGACAAAGCACTTGAAAGCGAAAACTAACCTTCATCAGACTGTCATAGAGAGATCGCTGAAGATTCTGCTACAGAGATCGTTAATCAAGCGCGTTCCTTCTGTGCAGGTGCGTTCTTCACATGACTTAATTGGAATACCTTTACTGAATACATTGGTTTATCAGCATCCGACGCGCAAAATATACATGCTATATGGGCTGGAACCCTCAATTGCTCTCACTGGTGGACCATGGTACACCGATAATGAATTAGACACTGAATTTATCCAACATCTCACGGGAGCCTGTCTTAAGTTTATACAGGATGTGGTCTGTTTTCAGTCCAAATTATTGCAATATAGCCAACTGATAATTTCTTTACTTCTCCCAGAGCTTTCCAAAACGCCGAGAAGGCGCCGAGGGAGCTCTCTATCCAATATCTAATGCCCCCGAATACCCTACTGCGCAGCATATCAGAAACTGCCTCAAAAAGGCTCGTTTAACGACTACAGAATTGACTGTCGAGCACGTCGAGTCCCTATTAAATGTACTTGTTCTAGACGGCAAGGTGGAAAAGGTCTGGGTAAATTTAACCGTCTTATTCCTCTCAGACCTGATTATGGTTCTAGTTACCCTCTTTCGGTGCTGTCTTATGGGATTCGAAGGCCATTGGTGATGGGGATTCTGACAATGAAGAGGAAGGTCGTTCCCGAAAGAAGAAAAAACGGAAGTCTAACAATCTCGATGATGACGAAAAAACAAGCAAGAAGAAGCGGAAAAAGAAGGTGCACAGCGACACGGATAGAGATTCCGATGGTGCTTCGTCTCGGAAGAAGACCAAGCGGAAACGGATGAAAGATGCCACGGATGATGAATCCGATTCTGACAGCGAACCTAAGAAAAAGAAGAAGAGGAAGAAAAATGATTCAGACGAGTCCGACGCCTCTAGCGATGTTGCCCCGCGCAGGAAAGAGAAGAAAAAAGCCAAACGAGAAGCCTCTTCGGATGAAAGTAGCTCTTCCGACATTGAATCAGACGATGACCGTAGTCATCGTCGCAGAAGTTCGAAAGCTATGAAGCGCTCGCCATCTCCATTCGAGACTGTTGGATTTGAAGACTTTAATACCGGGTCTGCCTACGTCTATCGCGCTGTGAAGGAGGAACCATTGTCGCTGGGGTGGTCCGAGGCACCTTGCAGTCAGTGTCCTTCGTTTGAGTTCTGCAAGGACGGCGGGCCGGTAAATCCTGGAGAATGTATATATTACGGCGAGTGGCTGGTGACAGGGACAGTAGCCGCGATAGAAGACGAGGGTTAAGAGCACATCTAATAACCGTGCTCTAGTTACCCGATCTCTGATAGACGCAGTATATAGGCAGGATATAAACTCAAAATAAAATAGGTCTAGCCGTCCTTCAGACGCTCCAGTGCGTTTTCGATGAATGCCACTGCATCGTAACGGATTAACCAATTGCAAGGAGTCGTTTGTTCCACTACCTCCGTGTGATCTCCACCAAGATATTCAGCCACAACGCCCTCATACAGATCGTCTCCGTCTTTCAGAACGAAGAGACTGAATTTCCATCCTTTAGGCACTGCTCCGTCGACACGCACCACTTTAGCTTGGACGTCGAATTCGATCCGCTGAAAATCGAATCCCAGACCCAATCCTAGGGCTTTGGTATATGCTTCTTTGAGGGTCCACATCCAGAAAAATCGGCGAAGACCTTCGTCTTGCAGCACACCTTCAAATAAAAGACGGTGTTCAAGTGACGTTAACTATTACCTTTCTCAGTGGCAGCATTTCACATTGAGCTGTGCTTTCATACCTGTTCTCCTACAATGTCCACGAAAGACCTAAAAGACTCGCGTCTTGGTACACGAACTTTCATAACGTCTATTCCAATAGAAAATGCGGGGCTGTTGTGTACGCCATTGGCGAAGGCCATGGCTACAAGGGCATTGTCGTGTGTGATATTAAATCCGATGGGAGGGTCTAAGCCCGGTATTGTCTTCATTCGAATGCTTCTAGCCTGATCAACGTGCATGGAGAGAATAAGCATACGATATACGGTTTTCCCGCTTCAGTAGCTCCAAATTTCATGTTTCTAAGAGAAATACCACGGTCTTTGAGCATGACCCGGGTCAAAAGTCGTCCAATTAGTGTTCCTAGAGCAGACGTCAGTCACCCGTAAATGTATGTGGGTAAAATTTGCCGTACGACATGCATCTTCACGGTGGTAGAACCGCTTAATGCGTGTAACACTATCGGGGTCGACTAGGAGGAGCGCACGCTGATAGAGCTGTAGATTAAGGATACGAATTGAATGGAGGACGGCCGTAATAACCTTCGCTACTTACTTCCTCGGTGAAGAGTGCGGGGTTATATACAACCGCCCAGACTTGCATATTAAGGTATGCCAAAGACGTCGATGCTCAAAGAGGCTTATAGAGAGTCATAGCAGCTCAGCGTCCATAGAAGCCAGAGCGAAGGCCAAGTCTGCATTGATCAAGTGATAGATAGAGACGGCAATAGCCGACAGCAGCGTGTTCTAAATGAAGCGCGTCGCATGGTATCTCTCGACTCTCCTATCGACTGACAATTGGTGCATCATACCTTCCCAGACCCGAAGATGGATCTCTTTGTTACTCTTGGGATGTTCATTATAGATGAATTTTCTTTCATGGATAAGGATGGGAATCCTACAGGGCAGGTCCTCGCACCCCAGGAAAGCTGCCTTGGACTTACTGCTTAGAGATGGAGTTCCTCACCACGTCTCTTGCATCCAGATAGGCGGTGGAGGCACATATGCAGCGATCGGCGCACGTATATGGTATGAATATTTGTACGAACGCGTCAATTAATAACTCACTTGGACTTCTTACTAGGCTTCCTGCACACAAGATAGGCATGGTAATAGACAGAGGATACGACTTTCCCGCGACTATTGAAGAGAAGCTGCTGAACTATGGCAGGGATATATGGATGTTTAGGGATCAGCCACACTGCAGCACCACACGCGCTCTCAATTCGTATCGTGGAGAGCACCGAAAGTGCGTGTTCTATTCCTCGCGAGTCTCATACGGAATATCTGATTTCTCATCGCCTAGTTTTGAATATAAGACTCCGAGGATTCGTATAACCCCACAGGACCTTGTAGGAACAAGACTGGAAAACCCGTCAACTTTGCATTTTATATGCTCACCGGCACGCGCGTCCGCGATAATGGCTGAGGTCCGACAAGTGGATGGCTGGTTTCCAATCACCGTGTACGAGCCTATCCCTGTTGGTGGTTTGTCCTGGCATATAATCAGCACATGAAACTGAATTGTTCAAAGGATAGATGTGTACCTGAAGAATTACCGTCATTAAAGCAGATACTCAGCTCCATATCCATCCTGAGGTTTGTCCACCCAACTTTTACACAAAATGAATCGTTGAATAATCTTCGATTTGCAGTCCAAACGCCGAGGAAGCGCTCTCCTTTCTATCCCTCCCCCTTCCGCCCACGAAAGCCTCGATAGAGCAAGCGGGACGTACATTCTTGGAGTTCGGGGTCGGACCAGCAGGGACTGGCTGTGTTATCATACGAAGTGGTGCTATGGGTTCGTACGTGAAGACTCGTGCAAGGGATGGCCTTTGGATAGAAGCATTTTGGACGGAGGAGCATGCGGATAAGATTGTCGATGTAACAGGTAGGAAAACGCACCTTTAGTTATCATACTTGCAATTTATGTTTCGCGGTATTCAGGAGCCGGAAATAGTTTCCTTGGGGGACTAGCTGCGGGTTTGTCTTTTACTGCCGGCGACGTCTACGAAGGTGAGCTTCCGTGTGTTGCAGAATACATTGAAGTTATTTACTCAAGTCACGTAGCAACGTTCTATGCCGCCGTTTCAGCATCTTTTATCATCGAACAGGAAGGACTCCCATCTATGTCATTCTCGAGCGATGGAGAAACCACTATATGGAACGGTGACAGCCCTCAACAAAGACTTGATGAGTTGCGCAAACGACATGGAAAACGAGAAAACATTATGAATACACACAATACGTAGCTAATAGGATGGCAGATGTGCATCATGTACACAATAAAGATAAGGGAAATGTTACGGTTGCGTCGACTGGAATTTCGCTCGGCTTGCAGCGAAAAGCTCCTCTTGTTTCGCCAGAAGCTCTTCCTCTGTAAGTCCGGATTGTTCGAACTTTGATACTTTCTTTTCGCGATCCTGATTTACAGCGCGTTCAGCTATCAATCCATTCAACAAACGAAAGAACATACTTTCTGCTGTTGCTTGTGATCTTTCAACACATCCTCCACCTCAGTGGTGAAGGAATCGAAACCAAGCCGCTAAAGACGCCCGTTTTAATGAGCGCCTAAACTGAATGAAATGGATGACCAACTTTAAGAGCAGTAATAATATGCTCTGGGGCGATGGTTTTCTTGGACTCCTGTTCGCAGATCTCGTTGGCTTCTGATGATATCAAATGGATGAATTCTAGAAAGTGTATTGCGAATAGTCAGTACTCAGAACGATTCTTTCTCAACAAACAGCAAAACGCAAGAAAAGTCGAATAGTGTTCACCTACACAACATTCTATTACAAGATCACGCGTCTCCTTCGCGCAGACAATGTCGTTGGGCAGTAGATCTGTTGCAAGAGGGACTGTCACACGGGGAAGTATATGAGATTTGAATGTACATACCGGCGATCATCTTGGCCACAGTGGCTTTGGGCAAGGAAAGGTCTTCATCTGTGGGCGGCGCGCCGCCCGAGTGCCCTTCGCGGTCAGACATGGGGGTCGAGAGCGAGGTGCACGTTGAGCACGATGGGAACAACAGCGGTGCTGCTCACTGCGAGGTCCTGTGACGCTGGCTTGAAAGCGATGAACGCGATTTTCGAAGTCCGCACGTGCTCTTCTGAACCACCATGGCCGCTGTGCGTTTCTCGCGATTCTCTATACTATTTACGCTGATTCCGTTCTCAGGTCAACCCCGTCAACCCGAAGCCTTTCCTCCAAGAGCTCACAGGAAAGCCTGTCTTTGTCCGCCTAAAGTGGGGATTCGAGCTCAAGGGCTTCTTGGTTAGCACCGATGGCTACATGAACCTCCAGGTGCGTAAACTCTTATCTATGTCGCGATTCATACTCTTAATTTGTTTTTCAGCTGGCAAACACAGAGGAATATGATCTGCAGGGTCAAAACAAGGGTGCTTTGGGAGAGGTCTTCGTCCGGTACGCCTGCTAACCATGAATGATTCGTTCGTGTTGTTGATTTGGCTATCATAGGTGTAACAACGTGCTCTATATTATAAGTCCATCTTACTTTTCTGACCATGATCTATTGTCTGACAATGCGTGTCATATACAGAGAGGCACCTCCCGAGTAATTTCGCCGCCTAGATTGACCACAACGAGGATGTTATAAAAGCTTTTGTCGCTATTCAGGCTTACTGCTATGTATTAGACAACACATACCCAGTTGTATTTCTATTCGCGCTCTCCACCCATGGCACAAGCTCGTATTTACAAAATCCCGACTTGTTGCATGAGCGAAGATCGTGGTTCAGGGCTCTCAATGATAAGCAGCCAGTTCGTGGAAGTTGGGAATATTCAGTTTTTCTTGACGGTCTCTTGGAGGAAAATGTTCAAATAACTGTCCAAATAACGGCAATGTTCTCGATGAGCAGCACATGAGGATCCGTACCCAAGGGCATTTGAAACACTAACATAATTAGAGTGAAACTGAATGAAGCCGGCGCTGGAGACAAAGTTAGCTTTAATAGACGTCACGAGTCACACAGGTGTAACGTTTTACAGTAAGGTGTCACTCCCATTCCAACTTACTCTTCGAACGAGCATGAGCTCGAGCGCCACAGAAACTGAAGTTGTCGCTGTCATAGCACCCAAACCTCCCAAAAAGCTGAAGCCGGCTAGAAAACAAGTGAAACCGGGTGATGTTGTGAAGACAGAGACACCACAAACAGGAAAAGAATACAGTACGTGCAGTACAAGGCTATAGTGTGTGGCTACGCATGACTGAACGCCTTTGCAGACATTTGGTATAACAAATGGGCTGGTGGAGATCGTGAAGACAGCTACTCCAAGTGAGTGATCATATTGGGCTGTCTTGCCAGCGCAATGTTAACATACTTTTAGCAAAACTAAATCCCAGACCCGATGCAACATTAAGCGCGACTCAGGCCTTACACGAGCCAACACCACTGGAATGAAGTACATATGTCTCTTCTTTGCGCGAGGATGCTGTCCCTACGGCTGGGAATGTGAATACCGGCACACCCTGCCCGAACCAACCGACTCTCTTCCGGACAGTTCCAAAGATTGTTTCGCCAGAGACAAGTTCGCGGATTATCGGGACGACATGGGTGGTGTAGGTAGCTTCAACAGGCAGAACAGGACTCTCTATGTTGGCCGTATTAAGGAGACCGGTAATGGACAGGAAACGGAGGAGGTTGTGACGCGGCATTTCAAGGAGTGGGGAACAATCGAGCGAAGTGAGTTCATTCTCGTTCCTTTATAATATACGTATCTGACGCCCATTCTTTTTAGTTCGTGTCTTGCAATATCGCAGTGTGGCGTTTGTGACGTATGTATCCGAGTTCCACGCTCAGTTTGCCAAGGAGGCAATGGCTTGCCAGTCACTCGACAACGATGAAATCCTCAACGTTCGATGGGCAACCGAGGATCCCAACCCTGTGCAGAAAGTGGCTGAGAAGCGTCGACTAGAAGATATGGGTCAAGAAGCCATTAGGGCTCGTATGGATCCCCGCATCGTGGACGCTATGAGATCAGTGCGGGCGCTTGAGGATGGGGATGTATCGGATGAGGGAGAGGAACAGATACCGGAGGACGAAGACGAGGATGGTGCACAGCGGGGATCAAAGAGGCAGAGGTTGGAGATTGAGGACGTGTCAGCTGAGGAGGAGCGTTATCCATCACCAACGCAGACACAACCACAACCCTCCTCTATGGGTCTGCTCAGTGCAGATACTCTCCAAGACCTTCGACACTTTGCTGAGATCAGAAAGCGGAATGGGATCATTCTGGGACAGCAGCAGAGAGCTCCTCCTCCACCATCTACGGCAGGTTTGGGACTGGGGGATTACGGAAGTGACGAGGAAGACTAGATGTACATTGGAGAACTCCTGCTTGTAACTTTATTCATTTTTCCAGCACTACTTGTGGTAGTACGTAGCTGATATATATAGTGATCATACATCAACAAGAAGTACAAATGACGAGACTGAACGAAGGATGAAGTACAAAGATTCTTCCATTTTAGCACGGACTACTCATTCTCTCCCTCCGCCGCTGCCAACAGCATCGCCTTCTTGATACCCTTCTCTCAAGGCCAAATCTGCAATTCTCAATTCCTCCGCTGCGAGATCTTCCTCTTCCTTCTCGCGTCTGTACTTCATGAGATCCCAGTCGTCAGACGCATCGCCTTCATCCTCATCCTCGAACCATTCGGGATTATATTGGAACTAGAAAGAAGTCAGTAACCAGATACGGATGAATTAAAGAACACAATGCGTACCAAATCTCTGCCGCTCATGCCACTGGCCTTACCAGCAGCACTCTGGGTCTCTTTTGCCTTGCGCAATGCCTCTTGTTCCGCCTCCTTCTTGTTCATGCGAGTCTGTTTCCACTTGGCGAAGGTTTCGGGTGTGACAGGCGTCAGGTTAGGACCCAGTTTATGCCGCTATGTATATCGTTAGTTAAAGTCACTGCATCGTAAGAGAAGAGTGCACACCTCCACTTCCAGGAATTCCTCCAAGCTAATGGTGTTCGCTTTGGCTGCGTCATCAAGAGCCTTCCGCTGTGATTTAAGGACGAAGCCTGGAGGGAGCGCGTGCCGATATTGGCAGTCCTGCCCGTTAGGGCATTCCCAGAACCACCCAAACTTCTGACTTTCAATGGCTTGGATAAAGTGTTTGCAGACAATCTGAAAAGAACGTGAACTTGTCAAGAAAACAATGAGGCGAAGACGGATGATCAAGAGACAAACATCAGTGGTCGTTCGTGGGTTCCCTGCTTTCGAAAGAATAACGTTCCGTAGCTTTTCGTCGTCCCACTTATCCATGGTGTCTGTGAGATGATTGAGTTCAGGAATATCGAACAGTCGCAAAATAAAACGTACCGGCAAGTTTCTCCTCTCGACTATCCGCATAGAGATTCTTCTTTTCTACCTTTCGGCCCACATTTAGATCATGGCTGAACTTACACTTGTTCCCCTTTTCGCATGTTCCGGATTTGAAAAATGCACATAGCACGGTCTTCGGATCGACACCAAATGGCACTTTCTGCGTCTGGACAGGCTTGAGCAGTGCTGCCTCCTCCTTTTTCCGCTTCTCCTCCTCGTGTTTTTCCTTCTCCCTCAGCGCCTTCTCCTTCTCTTTCTCTAGCACTGCTCGTGACTTGCCAGACATGGCAGTCTGAGCTTGTATCCGAGCGACTTCCTGCTTCACTTTTGCAGATTTATTTTTCTGGCATCATAGGTTGAGATGATTTTCGCTGTTCGATAGAAGTAAATCAATACAGACATTTTTCATCCCGAAAGTCTAATTCCTCCGGTAAGCATCCTGCGACCTAGTCCTGCGAAGAAATGAATTACCTTGTCGTCCTTCACCTTGTTGGAGGATCCAGACGCTTGCTGCTTCTTTGGCGGCATGGCTAATGGAATTTACAGAGATCGAATTATGTGCAACGGAAGATAAATGCTGGCTAGTGGGCCTTAGGATGATTGTGGCCGTGAAGAGTCGTAGACAAGTGGTCGTGGTATGAAGAGTAATTGCGAGGCCAGTTATCGGACCCGCATCACATGTGGACTGTGCGAACTTTACAGATCGTAGGCTTTCCAGCGTCTCCAAATCCGAGTCTTCGCTTTAAACCTTCACTGTGTTTATTCATTAGTCACTGCTTATAATTATGCTACCGTTCTTTCCAGGATCAACCTGGTGCATTCAGCTCAATTTTACTTGAAGTATATGAACCTTCAATAGTGAATTTTCAAGGTGGGTGTATTCAGAAGTACAAGTGATATTAGCTAAAGTTTCTATTACACAGACTAAAGTATAATATCTCTTCATATCGTACTTGGGACAGCTCCAATCCCCGGAGCCAGGCTACAATGATCGTAGCGCCTCCAGCCGGATATAGTCCTGTGTGTTACTTTCAGGCAGACTGATGTTCCATTGCCTCAATACACCAAAGCCTTCCCGTCCATGCTGAACTCTTGATTCTACCATAGTCGCAATAGCACCATCTGTCGTCGATATACCAGTCCCTTGGAGTGACAAACGCTCCAGCTTTGGCATGAAATCCGCTGCTTGCTCTCGATCTCCCACTTCACCCTTCTCTGTTTCCTCCCCTTCTGCGGCTTTAGTTATAGTGAGCATCTGCAAAAGGCTATCGTTGACTAGAGGATCCCAAGTCCAGTCTCTCTGATCATCGATTATCAGCTCTTCTAATGTCTGTGTCGCTGGATGCTTTACGCAAGCCTCCAACTGATCACTGCTCATTCCCGTGTTATACAACTCCAACCTCTTTAGCCGACACCCTGAGTGAACCAACAACCCTTCAAATATGGTCTGCGGCCACCATCCTCCAATTAGTGCCCCCGTGATCTGGATGGTGAGTTCTTCTAGAGCAGGAAGAGTTAATTGTGCCAAGAAGGGCATCAGCTGCTCCCAGTTGATGCTGAGCCTCAGAGTTCGGAGGGTCTTATGGACTGCTTCCTCAACTTCCACGGCCGTGGAGCCGACCCCCTCCATTGCGAACGCGCAGTCGCGCAAACTGTCACATTTGTTCAAGATCCCCATGGCTGTTTTGATGGAGGGCACGTCGTCGCACGACAACCTTGAAAGACGGGACCACGGTGCAGACGTATTCTGGCCGTCTTCGCTTCCGGGCATCCAGCCCACATGAAGGTTTGTAAGGATAGGCGCGGCTTGGAGGAAGCTCCATGGGTTGAACAGGCAGCGACGCTCATTTGTCGGGTCCGATGGGCATCCTTTATAGTTCCGTACGAAGAGAGTTTCCAAAAATGGAGCTTCTTGGCTCTGCAGCATTGCAGACGGTTCACACTCTGGGCTAGCGATATTCAAGCGAACAGTTCCCCATCGGTGGAATTGCCCCACGAAAAGCTCCAGCAACTTCCCCGCTGCCTTTCGGTTTGCCACGGATTCATCTTCTTGGTGAAGCTCCAGCGTCAATGGGATTGTTCCCGAATCCGCGATCCATATTGCTGCCGTTTCGATGGATGGGTATGACTTCCCTGACAATACACAAACCTTCAACACCGTCCATAGCTTATTGTGCGCCTTTGCCACTGCCCTCCATCTGGGTGATACATGGCACATTAACAGTGGCGCGCTCTTATGACCGTACTGCACATTTTTCGAAGTCCACTTTGCAGCATCCTTGAGCCCTGTCTCTGGGAGGCAGTGTTCGAATATTTTCCCCAGAATCTCGGGTGGTATTTTGTTGATCATGTTTTTGTTTCAGGTGAGGGACGATGAAGGTGAAGAGCCCAGGAAGGAGCTTCCAAGCTCTCGGGCTTACTTATAGTTGTACACGAATAGGAGTGGTATCTGAAACATCCAACTTGAATGTATTTCTTAAACCTGCCCCGATCGGAGGCTCATATCCGTGACTGGGTTCTCCTATCCTCTCTTATCTTTAAATAGAATGGTAGCTAGCCCAGCAGTCCAGAGCACATACTGGAGAGTACTATTCATACTATATCCATGAGCGTCACTGTACGTACAGCACCAAAATCCGTAGGATTCGAAAGCATAGAGTACACTCCTTTCACTTTCACTATCTCAGGCTTTCGATTCATACCTGTATCTACGATGCAATAGTAATAGAACAACATTTGCAACTAATATCGATTGACTATGATGCTGGATGACGGTCTTGACGAATCCTATACGCCATAGGCTACACCAAGGTGAGAGGTCTACGACTCCCTTGCAGCTTAAAATGAAATTACCATTTGACATCGATGTCAACGGCCGTAGTCAGTCCTGGTGTAGATGTCATGCGCTGGCTGCATCCATTTCCCAAACCTTCGAAGTTCGAACCACGTACCGGGGAGTGATAAAACTCATGACCATCACAGAAACCTATAAGGATATATCCGCTCTATCAGAGAAGAGATGCCTTCTTCCCGAGAGGATACATGCCGTAACATGAACCTTCCATACCCTGCTCCATTGTAGAAGTAAAAAACACAGGAATAGCAGATACCGGTAGAGTTCAACTTCAAGCAGAATCATGTGAGCCGCTAACAATATATGTCCCCGAAGACCGTTGTGAGCTGCTAACATACGATGAGCAACTGGTCAAAATCGTATATATGAGCTCTGATATATGGGCTATATGCAACTTCGAGTGACTAATATTTCTTGGCTGTTACTATCGATCATCTCATAGAGACATATGTTACAACCTAGCAATATGGGCGTATGTCAAGAAATATGTAGCAGCAGTCGCAGAAAACTTACTAAGAACTCTTATGCAATTCTTATGGTCATAGGTATTCACATCACGGTGCTGGAAGTATGGTGAATGATATTGTTCTAACCCCCATTAGCCTGACACCGCATCAGCAGCGCAGTCCGCCGATTGGACGTCGTACTGCAACTCTTGGGGCGGTGTATAGTCGTTCACGTCGCTGTCGCCCACCCGAATGGTTTGATGTGGTCTGATGCGTGCGGGAGGGCTGTACACAGCCAGTACGCCCGGAACGTTACTGAATGGGCAATCACTGGTGAGCAAGAAGGCGATACGCGACCGGCAGATTGCACGCAGACCGTCGCCCATGAGGTAAACGGGAAGTTCGAGGTAAAAATAAGGACTCAGGTCGAAAGTGCCGAGGAAAAAGATGGCCGGTGAGGGACATTGTATTGTCAGCAGCTGTCAGGTAAAGACGAAGCCATTGTAATACATGGGCAAAGCCAGAGGCTCTTCTGCAGATTAATTAGAGCAGACCGAGAGTAGACACGCGTATTGGCGGTTAGCCTATTGCTTGCTTTCCAGGAGATCAGAGCTAGGTTAGAGGGTAAGCGAATGAGCTCCTGAAACGGTCGTATAGTGACGTTTTAAGGTTATTTGGAGTCCGCCGTTCTCACGTGGTGACGCTGAGAAATCCCCCGAGCGCCTGTAACCGTCTCCTCCCCCTGCTTAGCCTTGCTTCTTCCTTCCGCTACCTTCCCTTTTCCACCAGCGACGAGTGCAGCTTCCAGCCAGCGTGCTTTCAGTCACGCCAGACGATGGCGTCGAATCATACGACCCAGGCCATTGCTTCAGGCGATTTGGTCGACCTTGTTTCGACATCTGGCTCAGCCACCATTTACCCCTCTGACGACGCCATTCTCGCCGTCCTCCAAGCTCGTTTTCGTGCCGACCTACCGTATACAAGAATCGGAACAGCCAACTTGGTCGTAGTCAATCCTTACAAAACACTTGCCAACGTCAACGACGCCAGTGCTAAAGAGTATGAAGAGCGATGTTACAAAGATACCAGTCTCCCCATGGTCGACTCTCCAAGGCCTCTGCAGCCTCATCTGTATGAACTTGCTGCAAAGCTGTATCTTCTTATGCGGCGAAAGAACGAATCCCAGGCGGTTATAGCCAGGTGAGCAACTCCCCTTACACGTCGGGGAAAGAATCCCGCTTACCTCGTAACCTTAGAGGTATTACTGGATCGGGAAAAACATCCAGTATTCGGTTACTTATGAGCCAGCTGCTTTTTCTCTCAACACATTCGAGGAAGGAGGCAAAAGTCGCTGAACAGATCAAAGCGTTTGGCACACTTCTGGACTCTTTTGGCAATGCCAAAACTCTCATGAATCCGAATGCCTCTCGCCACTCACGATACTTTGAACTGCATTTCAACGAGCGAGGACGCATTGCCTCCGCGAAAGCACTCGCCTTCGGACTCGACAAGTCGCGCCTTAATCGCCTCACACACGAGGAGCGTTCATACCACGTATTTTACCAATTCCTTGCTGGTGCAACTACCACGGAGCGCGACAACTATCAGCTTGAGGATGCTTCTGATTATGCTCTTCTGGCATCTTCAGGATGCTACCGCCTTCCTTCTGGCCCGTTCAGCGACGACTCCATCGCCATGACTGAGTTGCGCGCCGCCATGCGGACGCTCGGATTCAAGCCAAAGCACATGTCCTCTATTTTTAG